>JAODAL010049889.1:0-27836 GCA_025379985.1 Phyllomedusa bahiana | reverse complement strand
GTGTCATTTACAATTTGTTACTCAACCAGCGTTATTATCTATCTGTGCTGCCTATTTGCACTCATTATAAAACAAACTTGTTTTATCAGCGACTGGGTCGAAAGAGCTTCACAAGTGTGTGTCATTTACACACTTGTTACTCAACCAGCGCTATCATTTTGTTTTAATTTGTGGGGTATTCTCCCTAAAGTCCGAGGTGTGTGAACTTCTGCACCATACATGCCTAAATTACATCTGTTTTTTCTGTAGTGTATTTCAAACCCAAGGCTTAATTTAACCTCTTGATTGTGGGTTAATTTGGACAAAAATACAGGGTGTCTGCATTTTTGGTCCCATATACGCCTACATTACATCTGGTTTCCCTGTAGTGTATTTCATACCCAAGGATTAATTTAACCTCTTGATTGTGGGTTAATTTGGACTAAAATACAAGATGTCTGTATTTTTTGATCCCATATTCGCCTAAATTACATCTGGTTTTTCTCTAGTGTATTTCATACCCAAGGCTTCATTTAACCTCTTGATTGCGGGGTAATTTGGGCTAAAATACAGGGTGTCTGTATTTTCTTGTCCCATATACGCCTAAATTACATCTGGTTGTTCTGTACGGTATTTCATACCCAAGGCTTAATTTAGCCTCTTCATTGTGGGGTAATTTGGACTAAAATACAGGGTGTCTGTATTTTTTGGTCCCATATACGCCTAAATTACATATGCTTTTTCTGTAGTGTATTTCATACCCAAGGCTTAATTTAACCTCTTGATTGTGGGGTAATTTGGACTAAAATACAGGGTGTCTGTATTTTCTTGTCCCATATACGCCTAAATTACATCTGGTTGTTCTGTACGGTATTTCATACCAAAGGCTTAATATAACCTCTTGATTGTGGGGTATTTTGGAATAAAATACAGGGTGTCTGTATTTTTTGTTCCCATATATGCCTAAATTACATCTGGTTGTTCTGTACGGTATTTCATACCCAAGGCTTAATTTATCCTCTTCATCATGGGGTAATTTGGACTAAAATACAAGGTGTATGTATTTTTTGGTCCCATATACGCCAAAATTTGTTTTTTCTGTAGTGTATTTCATACCCAAGGCTTAATTTAACCTCTTGATTGTGGGGTAATTTGGACTAAAATATAGGGTTTCTCTATTTTTTTGTCCCATATACGCCTAATTTACATCTGTTTTTTTCTGTAGTGCATTTCATACCGAAGGCTTACTTTAACCTCTTCATTGTGGGGTAATTTGGACTAAAATACAGGGTGTCTGTATTTTGTGGTCCAATATACACCTAAATTACATCTGTGGTTCTGTATGGTATTTTATACCCAAGGTTTAATTTAACCTCTTGATTGTGGGGCAATTTGGACTAAAATACAGAGTGTCTGTATTTTTTGTCCCATATACGCCTAAACTACATCTGTTTTTTCTGTAGTGTATTTCATATCCAAGGCTTAATTTAACTTCTTGATTGGGGGTTTTTTGGACTAAAATCAGGTTGTCTGTATTTTTTGGTCCCATATCCCCTAAATTACATTTTTTTTCTCTGTGTTTTTTAAATACCCAAGGCTTAATTTAATCTCTTCATTGGGGGTAATTTGGATTTAAAATACGAGTGTTTTATTTTTTGGTCCCATATTCGCCTAAAAAATGTGGTTTTCTGTAAGTTTTTTTTCCCCAAGGCTTAATTTAACCTTTCATCGGGGGTAATTTGGACTAAAATACAAGGTGCTGTATTTTTTGGTCCATAGACCCAAAATTACATCGGTTATTCTGTACGGTTTTCATACCCAAGGCCTTAAAATTTTAACCTCTTCATTGTGGGTTTTTTGGGGACTAAAATACACGGTTTCTTTTTTTTTGGCCCCCATATATGCCTAAATAATTTTTTTTTTCTGTGTTTTTTAAACCCCCAAGGCTTTTTTTAATTTTTTGATCAAACATTTAATGTCAGACAAGAGGTGGCGGCCCAGGCACAGGTTGAGCCGAAAGGGGACGTCGCAGCAGGGGGGAAACCGGTGGGGCCAAAAAATTGCAGTGTATCTAGCGGCCAGGTTGACCAAAAACCCAAAGCGTTTTTGATTGGTTGTTAGGCTCTTTTCCCTCCCAGAGAACTGACAACCCCGCCAGAGTGGTGAAAAACGTCAGACAAACCCTTTTTTGATGCCTGGGAGCGGTAGCGACCCCACCTGCCTCAACTAAAATCTGTCCCTTTCGGTTCTTCACCAGAGATTTACAGTGGTCTGGGCTCAGGCCATTACAGCAAGGCGAACTCTTGAGGACAGTCAATACTTGGCAGCGAAGGGGTGGGGCAGACTCCGTGCTTCTTGCAGTGGGCGGGAAAAAGTGTGTGTGGAGAGGGGACGGGATTTATTTGAAAGCGTCAGGCTCTGCATACTAAACCTTTTGGAAAATAGCAGTGACGGAAAAAAAACAAAATGTGATGATGTGCCGACCCTTGGGAGGGGGTGAAGCAAGGGTGCATCATCAGCGTGGGGAAAAGAAGGGGTGTCAGCTCGGCACAGGCACGGCAGCCAGCAAGCGAATTACCCATACAGCCACGGGGTAGAAACCCCTTCACAGGCCCAAGAAAGTAGCGGACAGGGGTCACTGGGGTAGCGGCAAGAAAATCACTCAGTTCGGAGCGTTGGCGGTAAAATCACCTTCTCGGCGGTGTGGCAGTTTTTTGCTAAGGCACCGGAAGAGCCGAACATGTTTATTTTAGAATTGGGGGCAGAAAGTGAACGTTGCCAGGGAGCAAAAGTGGACCATAGCCCACATCAACACATGCAGCATCCCCATCCAGGGGCCTTGGAGGAACGGTTCAGTGTGGGGTATCCTGCGCGGAAACAGCAGCAAAAACCCAGTGGTACGCATGCCATTTCACCCAGTCAAGGCTCCACCCCCTTTTGCCAAAGGGGAGCGGGTTTTTTTTTTCCCAAAATTTTACCGGCCAGATGCTCCTGCTCCCTGCTCCTCCTGGCGCCAGCAGTCATTCACTGGGGGCAATTGCCAAAGACGCAGTTGTGTCCACCTTCTAAGGTGCAGAAGTGACCTGTTTCGCCAATTGGGGGTACCCTTTCCAAGTGGTGGACCTGCCCCCGTTCAGAAAAACTAATGGCTTGTGCCGACCGGGGGGAGAGTCCCAAGCCAAAATTTTTCCCATAAAGGGCAGTACCCAGCCCTGCACAAAATGTAGAACAGAAGGGGGGCCATCCTTGAGCCTATCAGTGTCTTCCAAGGTCCCGGGGCCCCGCGAAGTCTGGGCTTTTAACTACGTCAGGGAAGAATGCCTTTGGGCCCACTGGGTAAATTTTTTCCTCCCCAACCCCCAACAACTTGGACAGGGTCGCTTCTCCTCCACGTTGTCAAACTGCTGCTCCTGCCCAAATGTCCGCCTCCCCCACCCCCAACTCAGCCTCACAAGTAAGTGCTGCTCCACATCCACCTGTGCAGGGGACACGATGTCTGCAGTTTACACCGGTTTGCCCGGGGGAACGAAGCCACAGGGGGGGATATGCTCCGCGTAGCAACAGAAATCAATTTTTGGCCTTTTTCTCCGCACAACTGCAAATCGGGGAAACTGGTGACAGACAAAGGAAGAAACATGGCGTCCGAGCTGCACCCAGGGAGTGACCCATGTCCCGCTGGCGCGGGTTTTAATCTGGTTGTCAAAAGGTTCCCAAAGTTTCCCCCCATTGCAAGCATTCTAAAATGGCCAGGAACTTCATGCCTTATCCATTCCCACAAAACCAAGTACACCCCTTTTGAGCTGCAGCGACGAACGGCCCCCCAAAACATAGGCTACATGTGATTTTTTCCCCCCTTTGAAATTCCCGCCCCATAAGTTTGGGGCCATGTTGAACAAAAAAGGGTTTAAAGTTTTTTTGTGACAAGCGGAAGGGACTCCCTGTGTAATTTTAATTCAGCCAGGGGAAGCTCATGCATGACCCTGCCCCTTTTCTCGACCCCTTTTAGGAGGCCAAATATTTGTCAGTCGCCGGACTATGGGTGAATAACGTCATTCCCGTTCAAATTTTTGGAAAGATGCGCAAAATTTTTCTGGTCCGGGGGTGGAGAGTGGCACTAAATCTCCGGCCCGTAATCCGGGGGGGGTGAAATGGTGGAGGAGGAGGGGGAGGAAATTTGGGGGGACAAGCAGTATTGGCGAAATGATGTTTTTTTACTCGGGGAAGGAAAAGGAGGAGCAAGAGCTGCCTGAGGAGGAAAAGGGAGATGAGAAAATGAGGCGGACCCAGAAACCGTGGAGCATCAATGGAGATGGGGGCAGGGGAGTCCCTAGAGTCACTTGCGCTGATGGCCCGCAGCTTGCTGATTTGCCTGGTAGTGACAGCGAATAGTCAGCACCAGCAAGGGTTGACTTCTGGTCCCCTCTCAACCCTCGTACCGATCCCAAAATGGGGAGCCTTTATTCCCCCTGCGAAGGGGGGGAGAAACTCAAGTACTATAGAGAAAACCTTGTTCAGTTGGGCCCTGCCCTTTTGCGCCATCGTCCATCCTCTGACAGGTCTGACCCGGGGGGTTCTCATGTCACGTGCCACTACAACGGCTCGTGGGGGGGGGTTTTTGCATGCATTCCCTCACCAACCTAAGTTGGAGTTGTTGATGAGGCTTCCTTCACCCGTCTTGGGGAGTATCAGCAGCAGCAACAACGGACCTGAAGCAAACCCCGAAAAAGCAGGTGGTGGCCCACTTGGACCGCATCTGCCCCTCCACTAGAAGACCGCTGGACTACTGGGCGCCAAACTGGATGTGTTTGGCGCAACTTTCCCGGTTTTCCCCCTTTTTCCCCCCGGGCCAGTAGGGCTCAGAGGGGGTGTACAGTATTTTGGAGGGATTTTCCCCAAAAGGGCAACTCGCTTGCCAACCGAAAAGTTTAAAACTCCCTTTTCAAGATGAACAGGCCTGAAATCAGCCAGAATTTTTAAACAGCCACGAGCCTCACCAAAACTACCGCCTCATCAAATATTCTGATGCTGCCCCCCACCCGATGCCCCCCATCTGCTGCCGTATCCTTTGCCACCCACCATCTTTACCAGGGACGGTATTGCCCCCCACCTCCCACTGTGTCTGGGGGCCAATCTGTGGCCTACTCATGCTGTCTTCCCTCCCGCTGTTCATTTTGCCCCTCCTTGGCTACCCCAGTTGTTGTACCTTCTCAACCTGTCTTATGCCCTCTGGGCCTATGAATTTTGCCACCTCCATTACTTTGTGATTTGCCCCTCGTGGCCTACTGATTTTTGCTGCCACCTTTCAAACCCTTCTTGTGCCACTCTTGGCCTACTGATATTTCTGCCACCTCCATACGTGTGATTGGCCATTTTTTGGCCTACTGATGTTCGCCACCTTCTAACCTGTCTTGTCCACCTGTGGCCTATGATATTGAGCCACCTCCTACTGGTGATTGTGCCCTCTGTGGGCCCACTGATTTGCTGCCCCCTCCTACCCTTTATTGTGCCACTCTGTGGGGTTGATGTTGCTGACAACTTTCCAATGTCATTTTCCCTCTCACAATCAAGGGTTGTTTATGTTAGGTAGCCAAAAGCGGGGAATAAGAACACAGAAGACAGTAAATACCTATTTACTGGATCTTGTTTTGAATCAACTTTTTGTTATTTGGGTTTACGATGCTGATGGATTATTGCCCCATTGAAAGCGGACACTGAGATGAAAGGGAAGGGCAACATGATTTTGTGCACAACGCAAAATTACTGCTGAAAACCCTCCCACTCTTTTTTTACATGTATCAGCGTTTAACAAACAGGGTTTTGTCATAAACTGTGGAATCAAATTTATGTGGTTATAAAAGGAGTGCACTCTTTTGGGTTTTTGATTGGGGGTGACAAAGTTGAAAACGGGGATTTTTAGGGATCGGAAAAATTCCCTCACGGATATTTTTAGGGGACAATCGCAGATAATCTTTTTTATTGAGCCTTTTCAGCGCTTCCTGTCTTTTGGTGGCCAGCAATTTAGATTAAACATAGAGCAGGGTGAGCTGGGTGTGCAACGTCATGACTGTGATGTGTATGGTTTCATTGGCTGGAAAAATCACATGACGTCGTTTTGCATAGAACAGCGTTTCTGTTCACCCATCAGTGTTTAAAGTGTCTTCACTAGAGCAGAAGGGTGTGCTAGGTCTCTCTCAATACAGCTCAGCACAAAGACACAGTTTTCTCTTTATTCATTACAGACAAACAAATGCTTTTAGCTGTGAACATTAGAATATAGGTAGATTAGAGAATTCATTTCTTAGTTAGTTAGACAGAGATTTAAAGGAAGCATCTAGCGCTGTACAGCCGGGGGGGAGGGTGGTGCGGACGAACAAAAACAGACAGGAGGCAGGCTTTTGAAAGGGGGGGTGTATATTGTGCACCCCAGACTTGCATTGAAATGGAAATTTTTTTAAACTTTTGGCCAGCACACTGCCTAAGGTGAAATTGTACCTTTTATTTTGTGCAGCCCAGTTTTGTTCAAAGAGCACCTTGTACTTACATTAGGATACAAAAATTTTCTAGTAACTGTGGTGTATTTCTTGGTGCAAAACACCTTTTCTTATCCGTATAAATTTTAAATAGTGTTTTTCACTTTTGTGCATTCCAGTTTTTTCAAAGAGTCACCTTGTCTTACATTAGGATACAGAATTTTCTAGGAATTGTGGTGTATTTCATTGGTGCAAAAACCCCTTTTCTTATCCGTTGTAAATTTTAAATAGCTGTTTTTCACTTTGGTGCACGCCCAGTTTTGTTCAAAGACCCACCTTGTATTACATTAGGATACGAAATTTTTAGTAACTGCTGGTATATTTCATTGGTGCAAAAACCACCTTTTTATTTCGTATAAATTTTAAATAGCTGTTTTTCATTTTGGTGCAGCCCCAGTTTTTGTTCAAAGAGCCACCTTTTTATTTACAATTAGGATACCAGGAAAAATTTTCTAGTAACTGCTGGTGTATTTCATTGGTGCAAAAACCACCTTTTTCTTATCCGTGTAAATTTTTAAAATAGCTGTTTTTCACTTTGGTGCACCCCAGTTTTGTTCAAGAGCCACCTTGTACTTAATTAGGATACAGAAATTTTCTAGTAATGTGGAGTATTTTATTGGTGCAAAAACCAAACCTTTCTTATTCGTTAAAATTTTAAATAGCTGTTTTTCACTTTGGTGCAGCCAGTTTTGTTCAAAGAGCCACCTTTGAACTTACATTAGGATACAAAATTTTTAGTAACTGCGGGTGTATTTATTGGTGCAAAAACCACATTTTCTTATCCGTTTTAAATGACACGTTCATCTAAAATTTCAAGCGCTTTTGTCTGCATCTGTGTCCGGAAAAGTCCATCTGCCCACCGTACATGGACTAGTAAGCACGGCCAAGGCCGCTATATCTCTGTGACAGTCACTGGGGGGAGCTGGATGGATGTCTCCTGGTGGTAACGGTGGGTCTCAGGCTCGGCGAACGCTCTTCAAAACCGCAGAGATGGTGCAGGGTTCTTTCCCTTAAGGTCCTCTGCTGGCATCACGTGCCCAAAGAAACAAGGCCGAGTTGAAATTAATATGTCTTGGAGACCATCAACACACAGTTTAGAAGCTGTGGACGGCTCTTCGCAACGAGACCAAGCGTTGGCTGGTTGACAAGAACTTTGTGCCCGGCAAGGTGGTGTGCGATAACGGTCGAAATTGCTGGCGTCTTAAGTTCGGTAGGTTTGGAGCACATCCCTTGCCTGGCACACGTCATGAACCTCGTCGTCCAGAAATGGACTGCTTGCTGAGGAAGGCTCGAGGTCTGAGCTCACATTTCCGCCGTTCGCACCCTGCTTCATCCCACCTGGCTGCGTTGCAGCGTCAGCTCGGCCTCCCTGTTAACCGTCTCATTGTTGACATGGCAACACGCTGGAATTCCACTCTCCACATGCTCCAGCGATTGTGGCAGCAGGCAATGACATTGCCAGTACAAAGTGATACAGGGCCCTGAAAGCAGCGGTGCGGACCTCGGGTGTTGGCCACAAAGAGTGGAGGCAGGTGAAAGATTGTCTGCACCACCCTTTGCCAGTTTTGAAGAAGCCCCCAAAATGGTCAGTGCGGACAATGCCCTTGTCAGCATGAGCATTGTGGTGATCTTGGTTCTGGAACGATTGTTGGACACTCTGAATAATCAGTTCCCACCAGCGATGGAGGAGGAGAGGAACAAAAGCGGACACAGAGCCTTTCTCTCCGTCAAATCCACAAGGCCGACATTTTCACAACTTTATCGGTTCTTCATTAGGCAGTGGTAGGGGCCCAGGGCTAGTGCAAGGCAGCCCCCCAGCTCTCAGGGTACAGCATCTGAGGCAAGTCAGGGCTGTTTTGAGGGGAGGAAGTGGAGGAGGAGGATGAGGTATTCCTGGACACCCGTTCCCGATGTCTTGCCTTGGAAAGAGGTTGGCCGGATTTGAGGCAGAGGAAGATGAGGAAAGATCAGTTTGCTATTTCCCCCTAGACCCAGGGGATTGGGAAATAAGGCTCCATCACTCACATGATTTGCTTGGATGCTCCATTTCCTCTAACATGATCCTGCATTCAGGCCATCAATGAACAACAGTTACTGGGTGTCCACCCTCCTCGACCCCCGGTACAAAGCAAAACTCAGCACTTTCTTCACCACCCAAAATTTAGAGATTTAAAATGCAGGAATTGGATACCATGCTGATTGATCAACTGGAGACATCTGTTGCGTTGCTTCACGTTCTTCAAATGCCCACGGTGGAACAACGTCGCAACGTGACAGCAGTAGAGTGCCAAGTAGCGCGGCCCAGCAGCAGCGGCATTGTGGCAGAAGCCTAAGGGGTGCCCTCTGGCAATTTTATTTACCACTCCCCAATGCATGTAATGCAGGGCACACATACGACACACAGAGACCGGCTTAAGATCATGGTCCCCTTCGGTCTTATCTGCGTCTCAACACCGAAGTTTTTGGATATGTTCGGAACCCAATCGACTTCTGGGTATCCAAAATGGATGAATGGCCCGAGCTCGCTCGCCACACCATAGAGGTGTTGTCTTGCCCAGCAGTCAGAGTCATATCTGAGTGGACCTTAAGCACAGCTGGAGGAGTCATTACAGACAAACGAATCCGGATTTCCACAGATAATGTTGATCGTTTGACTTTCATCAATATGAATCAGGCATGGATCTCTGATGATGTTGTGGCCCCAATTGCCGATAACTTGCCGGTCTACTTCACTTTCCTCTTCAAACAGAAAGGTCTTCTTGATTTTTTTTTTTTAAATGATCATTTCTTACTGAATTTTTATTCTCAGTTCCCAAAAGTTCATTTTGCTGGTTTTTGCGGTGAGGGACTGTAAAAAGACACCAATTGTACAAGGATTCTGAATAAACCGTATTCCATTTACTCACTTCATCTTTATAATTTTTTGCACTAGCAATGCTTTTGGGGTCATGGTGCTGTGAGATACAGCTTTAATCTTGGTCCTTTGGAACAGAAATGTGGCTTCGAAGTGGCATTTATCCCTCACAATTTTTACAGTGGCTGAGAAGTCATTTTTATAATTTTTTGGTCATGCTGCTTTTGAAAAGCAGCTATACTACAGGTCCTATTTTTAAAAAATGTGGTTTAAACTTACATTTTTTTCTTCACAATTTGTAAAGAGGTGGCCATGCTTTGAATTTTTGGGGCATGTTACTGTGAAATAAGTATATTAAGGTCTATTTATAAAAAATGTGGTTTTAACAGCCCATTTGTTCTTCACAGTTGTCAAAGTGGTCAAGGGTCATGTTTTGAATTTTTGGGGGCATGTTGCTGTGAAATACAGCTATATGACAGGTCCTATTATAAAAAATGTGGTTTTTAACAGACATTTGTTCTTCACAATTGTCAACAGTGTTCAAGGGTGATTTTTAAAATTTTATGGGGCATGGTGCTGTCATAAACAGGAATAGGTAGGACATGTTAATGGAACATATTGGAAAATGACTTGTTTTTGCAAGATCTTAACATAGCTAGCAATCCCGTAGTGAGACAACGTTTAATACAATTAAAAAAAGAGAAATAAAGGACGTGGTGGGATTCCATCCTATTTTAACAATGTGTTTTCTAGAATTAAACTACTAAAAAAATTGATGTACAAAATAGCTGATACAAATATTTTTGAATTTACAAAGGAGGTTTCAGGAAGACTTGAACAGATTTAGGTTTTTCAGAGGACATGGTGTATGGAGCACATTCGCACCCAAGAAACCCCGAGACAATTTCCTCCCAAAAAGTTGAGTAAAACGAGAAAAAGAATGCCAAGAAAAGGGACCTGGTGGAACAGGAGCGTCAAACCCCCAGCATTTCCAAGTGACGCTCAATTGGTCCGCATTCATATGGAGGTGCAAGCGCTCTCGTAGAGGCAGAAATTTCTCAAACGCTACCCAGGTCTTGACTGTGTACTGATGAAGGATGGAGGTCTTAGCTCACACTTCCGCTTCCGCACTCTGCTTCAACACGACTGTTTTAGTTGCTGAGTCATAAGGGCATTTTTTGACATGTTAATGGATGATGGAAGCCAACCTTGGCTCTCAACGCACCCACTGTAACTCGGACCCTGCTAGTGAACCTGCGTTTTTAATAGATGACGGACGCCAGCCCTTGCTCTCACCACACCAACTGTAAGTCCGGTCCTGCCAGCTGAACCTGCGTGATCCACGTTTACGTTCACCCGCCTTGATCAGTAATTTCCTCCAACCCACTTTACAGTAGAATGCAGGATTTTCAAACAGGCCTCATTGACCTACTGGGGACATCTGTTTCATTTGCTTCACATTCTAATGTCACAGTGGAACAATGTCACCAGTTAGAAATGGGAAGTAGCTCTAGCAGCAGCAGTAATGGAAAAAAAAGCTGTTTTCAATATAGTTTATTTCTTATTGAGAAATTTTCTGCTGATGGTACATAAGGGCACTGTGCAGGTTTTTGGGTATGTGCGGTTTCCAGGGACATGGATAGTCAATGTCCCGTTCAATAAAATGGTGGTTGAAAGACTCCTTTTTTCCGGCACTTTTTAAACTGTGGGTAGAAAGGTTTAAAGGTCATTTCTTTGGTTTCCCGGACGGTATAGTCCAAAGTCCAGTTCAACTAAAATGGGGGGTTCAAAGACCCATTTTACGGCACTTTTTTATAATTGGGGGTCATGCAGGTTTGGGTCATGCTGTGGCCAGGACAAGGTAAGTCAATGTCCCGTTCAATTAAAATGGTGGTTGAAAGACTCCCTTTTTTAAAGGCATTTTTAAATTGGGGGGTCATGAGGTTTGGGTCATGTGTGGCCAGGACAGGTATAGTCAATGTCTAGTTCAACTAAAATGGTGATTGAAGACTCCTTTTCCGCACTTTTTTAATCTGGGGGTCATGCAGGTTTGAGGGCTCATGCTGTGGCCAGGACAGGAATAGTCAATGTCCCGTTTAACTGAAATGGTGGTTCAAAGACTCCTTTTTCCGGCAATTTTTAATCTGTGGGTCAGAAGGTTTTAAAGCTCATACTGCGGTCCAGGACAGTATAATCAATGTCCAGTTCAAACTAAAATGGTTGGTTCAAAGACTCCTTTACCCGGCCTTTTACATCTGGGCGTCATGCAGGTTTGGGGCTCATGCTGTGGCCTAGGACAGGGATAGTCAATGTCCAAATTCAACTAAAATGGTGGGCAAAGACCTTTTTCCGGCACTTTTTTACAGGTATCATTTTTGGGGTCATCTGTGGCCAGACAGGGATAGTCAATCAGTTCAACTAAAATGGTGGTTGAAGACTCTTTTCAGACTTTTTTATTGGGGTCATGCAGGTGGGAGCTAATGCTTGCCCGGGACGGTATAGTCAATGTTCCCAAATTTAACTAAAATGGTGGTTGAAAGATTCCTTTTTCCGGCACCCTTTTTTAATTTTGGGGGTCATGAGGTTTGGGGCTCATGCTGTGCCAGGAAGGTATAGTCAATGTTCAGTTTAATGAAATGGTGGTTCAAAGGGCTCCTTTTTCCGGCACATTTTAATCTGTGGGTCAGAAGGTTTAATGGTCATACTGCGGTCCAGGACAGCTATAGTAATGTCCAGTTCAAATAAAATGGGTGTTTAAAGACTCATTTTTCCGGCACTTTTTAAATTGGGGTCATGATTTTTGGGCTCATGCTGTGGCCCGGACAGGGATAGTCAATGTCAGTTCAACCAAAATGGGGGTTGGAAAAACTCCCTTTTTTCCGGGACCTTTTTAATTGGGGGTATGCAGTTTGGGGCTAATGCTTGGCCCAGGAGAGGTATAGTTAAGTCCAGTTCAAATAAAATGGTGGTTGAAAGATCCTTTTTCCGGGACCCTTTTTAAATTGGGGTCTCAGGTTGTGGCTATCTGTGGCCCGGACAGGTATAGCCTTTTCAGTTTAATGAATGATGGTTAAGTCTTTTCCAGCACTTTTAATCTGTGGGCAGACAGGTTTAATGGGATACTGGGTCCGGACAGATATAGTCAATGTCCAGTAAACTAAAAAGGTGTTTAAGATCCTTTTTCCAGTACTTTTTAATCTGTGGTTCAACAGGTTTTTATGTTAACTGTGTTGGACAGATATAGTCATGTCAGGAAACTAAAATGGGGTTCAAAGAATTTTTTTCCGGCACTTTTTTATCTGGGGGTATGCAGGTTTGGGCTAGCTGTGGGGCCCAGGACAGGTATAGTCAGTGTCCCGTTCAACTAAAATGGTGGTTCAAAGACTCCTTTTTCCGGCACTTTTAATCTGTGGGTCAGACAGGTTTTAATGGTCATACTGCGGTCCAGGACAGCTATAGTCAATGTCCAGTTCAACTAAAATGGTGGTTCAAAGACTCCTTTTTCCGGCACTTTTTAAATCTGGGGTCATGCATTTTTGGGACTCATGCTGTGGCCCAGGACAGGGATAGTCAATGTCCAGTTCAACCAAAATGGTGTTGGAAAGACTCCTTTTTCCGGCCCTTTTTAATTGGGGGTCATGCAGGTTTGGGGCTAATGCTGTGGCCCAGGAGAGGTATAGTCAATGTCCAGTTCAACTAAAATGGTGGTTGAAAGACTCCTTTTTCCGGCACCTTTTAATCTGGGGGTCATGCAGGTTTGTGGCTCATGCTGTGGCCCAGGACAGGTATAGCCAATGTCCAGTTTAACTGAAATGATGGTTCAAAGACTCCTTTTTCCAGCACTTTTTTAAATTTTGGGTCAGACGGTTTAATGGTATACTGCGGTCCAGGACAGATATAGTCAATGTCCAGTTCAACTAAAATGGTGTTTCAAAGACTCCTTTTTCCAGTACTTTTTAATCTGTGGGTCAAACAGGTTTGATGTTCATACTGCGGTCCAGGACAGATATAGTCAATGTCCAGTGAAACTAAAATGGTGGTTCAAAGACTCCTTTTTCCGGCACTTTTTTAATTGGGGTCATGCAGGTTTGGGGCTCATGCTGTGGCCCAGGACAGGTATTTGTCAGTGTCCAGTTCAACTTAAAATGGTGGTTCAAAGACTTCTTTTCCGGCACTTTTTAATTGTGGATCAGACAGTTTTAAGGGTTTATGTGCGGTACAGGACAGGTATAGTCAATGTCCAGTTCAACTAAAAATGGTGGTTGAAAGACTCCTTTTTTCCCGGCACTTTTTTATTCTGGGTCATGCAGGTTTCGGGGCTTATGCTGTGGCCAGGCATGGATAATCAATGTCAGTTCAAGTAAAATGATGGTTCAAATTTAATACTGCCCTTTTGGCACTTTTTAATTTGTGGGTCTTGCAGGTTTAAGGGACATGCTGTGGTACAAGACAGGGATAGTGAATGGTCTGTGATTTTTTTTGTGAATTTTATAACTAATTGTCTTGCTAAGATGTAGCAATATCCAGTTTGCTGTTGTGGAGTTAACTCCCGTTCTCCAGCCCTGTTTGGGTGTAAGAATGAAGGTGTTGTTCCTCTCCCATAGACTTTAATGGTCATCGGCATAATTGTTATCGACCCTCGGAAATCGTCATGATAATTGCCGATATCGACTATCGA
The DNA here is from genome assembly GCA_025379985.1 of Phyllomedusa bahiana. Classification (NCBI taxonomy): domain Eukaryota; kingdom Metazoa; phylum Chordata; class Amphibia; order Anura; family Hylidae; genus Phyllomedusa; species Phyllomedusa bahiana. The sequence continues at coordinate 13,795 of JAODAL010049889.1, read as the reverse complement.
ATCGTAATGATAGTTGCACCAATCGCTCATCAATATTTTCTGATCTTGGCCCTCAGCTCAGTTCTTTCCAGCAGGCGCTGACATTACCTTGTCAGGCTGCATTCCCACTTCTGTTATTTGGTCAGTTTTGCCCCTGTAACTGCCCAGACAAGTGACGTGTGAAGCGATTCTAGTACCGGCAGCTGTCATAAATGTGTCATACTAAAACACAGCATTATATGAAGACCAAACCACACTCCCTAGGCATATTTGAGTATGACACAATGTTCTACAACACCCTACAGGCTCTCTACAGCCAGGAAATAGCCCATCTCTATTTTTGAGAAAATTCGCCCATCTCTAATTGCCATCATTAGCCCCAATTGGGGTAGCCACTTCAGCAAGGTCCAGGCTGTCTTGAATGCCATAAGGAACTCTGGCTTCACCATAAACCCCAGTAAGTGTGCATTGGGAGTGTAGGAACCCAAGTACCAGGGGTGCATAGTGGGGAGAGTGAGAAAGAAGCCATTCAGAATTTACTTCACCCACTTACCAAGAAGCAGGTCAAGGCCTTTCTGGGGATTGTAGGATACTACAGACGGTTCATCTTCAGGTTAGCAGATATTGAGGTTCCTGCGACTTACCTGACAAAGGGGAAAAAGTCCACTGTGATAAAATGGTCCACTGAAGCAGAAAAAGCCTTTCTCGAGCTCGAACTGCATGTGTAGGCAGCTGGTCTTGGCAGCGTCAGATTTTTCTCGTGAGTCTGTTGCCCATACGGAGCACCCTTTAGTGTATTTGAGCAGGAAAATGTCCCCAATGCAGAAAAAGTATGTGATAATAGAAAAGGAGTGTCTGGCCATTAAGTGGTATGTAAAGAAGGCTCAAGGAGTCATTGTGGACTACAGACACACGTCACCGAGATGTTTAATCTCGGTGAAGTAAGAACCAGCAGTTTTATGACACTAACCCTTGGTTGCTGTCACCTTGTAGTTTTAGTATGGCTGTTGGTGTCAGTCAACCCGGGACGGTTCTTTAGTGGAGCAGTCTAAGTGTTTTTCATTGTATTTTGTATATTTCTGCTGTAACTGAAGACAAGCCATCTAGTTTATTTTGACTCATGGCTAAATAAACGCTAAATCTGGTAAACATATGCCAAAAGATTCTAGGGGACATGAAAAGTGGTCTACGACTTTCTTTGTTGCCCATAGCAACCAATCAGAGTGCCCGTTTCATCCTTTCAGAGCACTAGATGAAATGTAAGGGGAACTCTGATTGGTTGCTATGGGTAACAAAGAAAGTCTTAGACCAAGACACTTTTCATACATGTGGCACTCTGTCTCTCAAAAACCTTTGTGCTAATCCCTATATACATATGTTGGAAAGACTAACTGACTATGCTTTTAATGCAAGTGGTTCCCATGCATATTTCTTATGAATGCAATGCCATAGTGCTTTGCTCTAATTGTCCATTGACATGATGTCTAAGTGTCCATGTGTGTCGGCTTTCTTTTTATATGCATATAACATTAAAAATAAAATACACTAGTTCTATATCATTACAATATCATAGAAAAAAGATTAAATTACTAAGACTTGACTTTTAATATCATCACTTTAAAATGGTAACAAACACTTTCCTGGGTTAAAAACTAATAACAAAAATTTAAGCCACTATATAATCATTAGAGATGAGCAAATTGATTCTAATGAAGTGTAATTCATTTAGAATTTCAGGAAAAATTTGATTCTGAATGAAGCCAAAGTTCATGCGATTCGTGGTAACAAATCTAAAATCGCTGCGAGCACATGGCGTGACATAGTGCAAAGAACTAAGGAAGGAAGAAAGGAACACCCTCAATGACATGTGCAGACATGCAGCCAATCAGCAGCCAGTCAGCTTCTGTGATGTCACAGCCCTATAAATAGGGCAGCCATGTTAAATTCTGCCACTTGTCATTGTGTCTCGTAGGCACAGGCATCTCTCCGTAGCAGCACTAGATTGCACCCTGCAAAATACTTCCAATTTTAGAGTTACTGGGGTGAAATACCTTTCAATAACACAGGTGTGTGTCATATAAATACCTGTTTCTGAACCAGCATTTTTTATTTTGGGATATTGCAATCTGTGGAAAAGAGTTAATTTTTCCCTTATTGTGGGGAACTCTGTGTCAAATCCAGTGTGTTTATTCCTGCCCTACACACATCTGAAATCCAGTTCAGTCTGTAGGGAACACAGAAGATAATAAAATATTCCATTTACTTGTCACCTCTGTTTTGGATCAACTCCTGTTTCTCCTGTTGCAGAGTATCACCATCCAGGTTTCCCTTCATTAGTGACTGTGTTGATGGCACAGGGAGTAACTAAAGCCGGCACTTCTACCCTGCCTCTTCTTCACTCTAGTGCTGCGTGTGAGCAGCACTTTGAAGGCAGGAGTCACAAAGCTGCCTTTTCACTGGCCGCCCGCTGAGATGGTAAGTTTCATAAGGAGGCAGGGTTAGTGGGGGAAGTCATGGGCCTTCCGCTGCACCGCTAGCACAGTGAAGGCAAATGGCTTGATACACTGGCGAATTTGCATCTTTCCCCCCTACAAAGAATAGAGAGATCTGTCATTTTTATTGTAGGTGCACTTGAACTGTGGAACAAAAACTAAAAAAAACCCTAAAAAAATCACATTTGTATAATTTTTTTAAATAATTTGGGTTGAAATTTTTAATTGCTTTAAAAAAGTATTTATAAAATAGAAAAAAAAAACTTAATTTTTCACAGAAACCTTTTTTTGCAATACAGGGTCGGGATTTTTTCTTGAAGTTCAAATTTTGCCCAAGTTTTTTTTCCCTGCACCCCAAGGGATTTTTGGCCCTTCTTCTATCATTTTTTCTTCAGATTTTTTCGGGTTTTCGGGGAAAAAAAGGGGCTAAAATTAAAGTTTTCACCCCCCCTCAAAGATTTTCAAGGGGGTTTTCCGGGTTGGAGGCGGGTTAGCCCTTTAAAATGATTCTTAGGCCCCAATTTCCTTGTTCCCTGGGCTGTGTTTTTTTGGAATCATTGTTGCGGGAAGCCCCAGACACCCCCTTTCAAATGTTTTAACAAAAGAAAGGGGGTTTTTTTGGCCCAAAAATCCCAAAAATACAGGGACCCCATACCCTCCCTTCAATACAGTGCAGTTTGCCCTGCCCCCTTTTTGCAGTAAAGCCCCCCCACGATGATTTTTTAACCCCATGCTTCACATTTGAAACTTTTTTTTTTCCCCCCAAACAGGGAATTTGGAGTTAATCCAAAAAACTTTCCCCCCCATGTTTTTCCACTGGATTACAGAGGGTATTGGTGAACTTCAAATGGGGGGATATGTGCTGGGCAAAACATGGGGACCTTGCAGCCCCGGGAAATTTTTAAAACCCCTGAGGGGCATAGTTTTAATAAAAATGATAATTATGTTAAAGCGTTTTATTATGAAAAAAGTTGAAATCGGACAGTTTTTTATTTTGATCGAAATTTTAGATACGCGAAAATTTGGGTTTAAAAAATCTTTTGCATCTTTTAAGACCCCAATTATGGGCCCGTTTCCCTTTCATTTTGGCGGCCACCCAAAATCAGTTTTACGAATAGACAGGGTGAGATTTGTGGACGTAGAGGGGAAGTTTTGGGGTTTTGGTTTTGGGTGGAAAAAACCCCCCCCCCATACCCCCCCCCTCTTTTTACATAAAACCCCTTTCCTGTTAAACCCTCAGTTTTTTCCCCCAGCGTCCCCAACCCAAGTGGGAGTCGCCTCCCTGTGCCCCAAACGGGCCGGGAATTTAAAATTCTATTTCTTCACAGAGAAAGGCCCCACTGTTAGTGTGTTTTCTTACAACAAAAAGTTTTTTTTTTTTTTTTTTTTTTTTTTTTTAAAATTAGAGATTGGAAATTTTATTAGTTAGGTTAGGAATTTTAAAGGAACCCAAAGCTGAAAAGTCAGGGGGGGGGGGGGGGGGCCGAGGAGGGGCCCACGGGGGGGAAAACAAAAGAAAAAGCTTATAAAAAATAGGGAAAAAGTTCCCCAAAAATTTAGTGTAGCCTTTGGGCCCTGAAATAGTTTAAATTATTAACATTTTTTCTATTAAATTTTTCCCTGGATTTTGGGGAGCCTGAATTATTTTGGGGGAATCCCAATTTTTTGGGGTAGAAAATGCAATCTCTTTGTTAGGTGAAAAAATCCCTTTAATTAAACAGTTTTACTTTAGAAGGCGTTCATTTTCAATTTTCCCCAAATTCCACCTTTTTTTATTATCCCCCTTGCAGTTAAATTAAAAACCCGGGAAATTTTGTAGTAAAGAAAAGGGTTGTGGGGTGCCAAAAAAAACCAAGTATTACCCCAAATCATTACAATAGTGTTTTTTGCACTTTTGCCCTGTCATGTTTTGTTCTTTGAGGCACCTTGCACTTAAATTTGAATACAGCAATTTTGAAAGTCCCCACAGGTAAATTTGGAAAGGTCCCAAAAATTTCCCTTTTAATTTTTAAACATTCAGTTTGTGTTTTTTTCATTTTTGGTCAGTCAAGTTTTTGTTCATAAAATCTATTTTGCGTTAAATTTAAACCCAAATTTTTTCCCCCGGTGTCAAAAACGGGGAATAGGAAAGGACATTTTAAATGGCACATATTGCAAAATGACTTGTTTTTGCAAGATCAAAAAATAAAAAGCAATCCCTGTATTGAGAAAACCAATTTAATACAATTAAAAAAGGGAAAAAACAAAAGACATGGGGGGTTTTCCTTTCCTTTTTTAAAAATGTGGTTTTTTAAAAATAAACTACTAAAAAAACTTGCATGTACAAATATTGGTAAAAAAATTTCTCTAAATTGTACAAGGGAGGTAAAGGAAAATTGGGCCCAGATTTTAAATTCAGAGGACTGGATAGGGAAAGCAGGGAAGAAAAACAAAGTACGGGAGACAATTTCCTCCACCCACGTTGAGAAAAAATTGAAAAAAAAAGAATCCCAAAAAAAGGGGCACCGGGGGGAAACAGGAGCGTTAAAAACCAGTATTTCCAAGTAAAGTAAATTTGGGTTTCCGCACTCAAAATGGGGGGCAAGGTTCCCAAAACAGGACATTTATATGCCCAGTAAAAAATTTTTAAAAGGTTTGGGGGTTGAAAGACCCCTTTTTTTCCCCCCGGCATTTTTTAATTGGGGGGTATGCAGGTTTGGGGCTCATGGGGGCCCCGGAAGGTATATTTAAATTTAATTTAGACTAAATGGTGGTTGAAAGATTTTTTTTCCGGCATTTTTAATCTGGGGCCCTTTCCGGGTTTTTGGGGGCTCATGCTTTTGGCCCCGGGACGGGGAAATATTCAATGTCCGGAAAACTAAAAGGGTTTGGTTGAAAATTTTCCTTTTCCCGGCACTTTTTAATCGGGGGTATCCCGGTTTGGGGCTCATGTGGGGCCCCAAACAGATATAGCCCAATGCCCAGTGAAAAAAAATGGTGGTTGAAAGACTTTTTTTCCCGGAATTTTTAATCTGGGTCATGCAGGTTTGGGGCTCAGGGCTGTGGCCCAGGGAGGTATGGGTAAAAGCCCAGGAAACTAAAATGGTGGTTGAAAGACCCCTTTTTCCGGCACTTTATAATCGGGGTTTTAAATGGGGTTTTGGGGGGTCATGCTGTGCCAGGAAAGGGAAAGTCTATGCCCAAGTGAAACTAAAATGGTGGTTGAAAAAACCCCTTTTTCCGGCCCTTTTTTAAACTTGGGGGTCATGCAGGTTTGGGGCCCCGGCTTTTGGCCGGGACAGGTATAGTAAATTTTCCGGGAAAAACAAAAAAATTGGGGGTTTGAAAAAAACCCCTTTTTTTCCGGGCACTTTTTTAATTGGGGTCATGCGGGTTTTGGGGCTATTTTTGGGGCCCCAGGACAGGGATAGTTATGCCCGTAAAAATTTAAAATGGGGGGGTTCAAAGACTCCTTTTTTGGATTTTAAAAAATCGGGGGGTCATGCGGTTTGGGGGCTCATGTTTTGGGGCCCCAGGAAGTTATAGCCCAATGCCCAGGAAACTAAAATGGGGGTTTTAAAACCCCTTTTTTCCGGCCTTTTTAATCTGGGGTCATGCAGTTTGGGGTCTGCTTTTCCCAGGACGGGGAAGTAATGTCCATGAAACAAAATGGGGTTTTGAAAGCCCCTTTTTTCCGGAAATTTTTAACCGGGTCAGCAGGTTTAGGGCTCATGCTGTGGCCCAGAAGATAAGTCAATGACCAGTGAAACTAAAATGGTGGTTAAAAGATCATTTTTCCCGGATTTTAATTGGGGTCATGGGGTTTTGGGGGCCATGCTGTGGCCCCGGGACGGGGGAAGTAATGTCCAGTAAAACAAAAATGGTGGTTGAAAGACTCCTTTTTCCCACTTTTTAATTGGGGGTCATGCAGGTTGGGGCCATGCTGGGGCCCCAACAGGATGTCAATGCCCCTTGAAACAAAAAATGGGGGTTTGAAACACCCCTTTTTTCCGGCACTTTATAATCGGGGGTCATGCAGGTTTGGGCTCATGCTGTGCCCAGGACAGGGTAGTCAAATGTCCCAGTGAAACTAAAATGGGGGTTAAAGCCCCCTTTTTTCCGGACTTTTTAATTTGGGGGTCAGCTTTTTTGGGGGTCATGCTGTGCCCAGGACAGGTATATAAATTTCCCGGGAAAATTTAAAAATGGGGGTTGAAAGACCCTTTTTCTGGCACTTTTTAACGGGGTCATGCGGGTTTTGGGGCTCATGCTGTCCCCGGGGAAGGGGATATCTACCCAGAAACAAAAATGGTGTTAAAAGATCCTTTTTCCGGCACTTTTTAACTCGGGGGGTTCATGCATTTTGGGGCTTTGCGGGTTCCCAGGGGGGGTTTTCAACCCATTCAAGAAAAATGATGGTTAAAATCAATGCCTTCGGGCATTTTTTAATTTTGGGGCTGGGTCATGAGTTTAAGGGTCATCTTGGTAAAAGACAATATGAATTCTGGTTTTTTTTTGTGGTTTTTTATAACCAAGTTTTGCCTAAGAGAGCACGTACCCTTTTTGACGTTGTGGAGTTAAATTTCCCAGCTTCCCACCCTTTTGGTGTAAGAATAAAGGGTTTTTCCCCTTACCATAGCTTTAATGGCATCGATATTATTACTATCGCCCATCGAAATCTTGCGTGATCTCGGCTATCGACCAAAACCCGATGTCGAGGTCAACGAATCGCTCAACACTAATGATAATCTTTGAGGCTGTGGTCCCAGCTCCATTCATTTCATTTTCTTTTTTTTTTTTTTGCACTCCGTCCATCTGCACAGGCTTTTTAAATCAGAGCAATCCATAGCTGGAATCTTCTCTCCCTGGAATGGGGAGGTCTGAACAGACCCCAAAGAGGGAAACTTTAAAGTAGACCACATTTTTTAAATTAATCCCCTTTGGCCTTTACAGATGAACTTGAAATTTGGGGTTTTGGCAAAACTGGGAACGCATAACTGCTCGAACAGTCACACCAATATAACTTGCATGTACCTGCACTGTAGTGAATATTTATGGCTTCATCTAAATCCTGAATCTGAATCCTTTTTTTTTCTTTTGGATTTGCATGCTATATGTACACTTTTCTGTTTACATAAAATAATAATATTAAACTTCTGATCCGGGGTTTTTAAACCCCATGGAATGTTTTTTTTTGGGTTTTAAGGAAATTTTAACCCTTTCCAACACTGGTATAATAAATGGTTTTTTCGTTTTTTTCCTCCAAAGCCAAAATTTTTTTTTATTTTTCCATCAACATAGACATTTTGAGGGCTTGTTTTTTTTAATGTAATGAAATTTTTAAAGCGCCACTCACTGTAACCATAGAGAAAAATTGGGAAAACAAAAAAAAATTAATTCTAAGTAGGGGGAATTGTAAAATAAAAACATACTTGCTTAAAAGTTTGCGGGGATTTTTTTTTATGGTTTTTTCCCTGTTCGGTATAAATGTGTTTTAAATCTGTATTTTTCAGGTTGATATGTTTTTCAAAAAATACAAAATATTGGGGTTTTTTGTTATGTTTTAGTATTTTAAAATTAAATCCTTTAATTCTCATTTTTTAAAATCCACTGCAGCACTGCATTACCTGCAAAAAAATAACTTTTTTTTTCTTCTAAATACAGACCTAAGTGAGGGTACATCTGTTGTGGGCTGAAGTGTAGTGATTTAATCTTTTAAGGGGGTTATTCAAACTTGTAATATTTTTGCTTTATCGATACATTTTGATAAATTGATAAGTTGTTTTTTCTTTACACTTTAACATTTTGTCCCTTTTGGGATTTCTTTTACCACAAGGGGCCCTTTATCGTGTGTACACTCTTTTTCAATGTAAAAAACAAAATAAAGAGTGTAAAAAAGTGGCAGTTTCCCCCTCACTTTTCCCGCCTGAACAAATTTTTCCAAAATTTAACCTAATGATGCCAAAAATACAATCCGAAAAAGTGTTATCAAACTGTTTTAGAAAATTTAAAATTTTTAAAAAGAACTTCTCGAATTTTTTAAACTCAAAAAACCCAACCCAACATTTTACTGTTCATTTTTTAGTAAAGTTTTAGTTTTTAGTTTAAAAACGCCATTTTCATTTTAATTTTTTTTAGGCGCTTTCTGCACTTTTGGAGGCCCTCCAATCACTTTTCGCACAAATTTGGGGGCCCCCCCAATTAAAGGGAGAGCACTGAAAGTTTTAAAAACATCATCATCATTGGGCGCTAAGGTTTTTTCATGATTTATGAAAAATATATATATAAAATAAATATATATATTTTAAATAAAAAAATAATATAAAATTTCACTGTATTGCTTGTTTAATTTTTACTCACCTTGTACTTAAAAGATTACTTTTATTATTTTAAAACAATTTTTCCCCTCCATAGACATCAATAGTTAGGGGGTTTTGGGATTGCTTTTGGGTGCTTTTTTCCCACACCCAGAACTATTTGGGAAAATTTCAGGCTCACATAAAGCCTAACTCTCATAAACATGGATATATATTATACAGAGTGCTTGGATTTTCTAAATCAAAAATCCGTGGGCCCCAAAATTTTAAATTTTTTGCCGTTTTGGGGGGTTTAGTAAAAAGTATAACACACCCCTCTTCAAATCTCCTATGGGTCAAAGGGGGTTTTGGGCCCCCCAGGGTGCAGGGCTTATAGAAGCTGCCCACTGCCCCCTACAGCTAGGCCCCTTCTTGGGAAACTGTCCTAATTTTTTTCAGTTAACCATTGAAAAAGGGAAACAGTATTTTTGCCCTCCCAATTTTTTTTTTATCACTCTTAAAATCCAAATTTTCCTTTACTTTGTTTTCCCCTACCCATTTCCCGTTATGATGGTAATTCCAGCTTCTCCCACCTGTTTTTGGTTTTAAAAATTTAAAACCCGAACATCTTCCCCCCCATAGACTTTAAGGGGGTTTGAATTTCCCAGTTTGGGAAAAGGGAAATTCGAACTGAACCCCAAAAAAGTTTCAAGGTTCTAATCAAAATAGAACTTTTTTAAAATTGTTTTCCTTTCAAGACTAATCCTATATATTTACCAAGGGCCCTGCCCAAATAATTGTCAATAGTCAAAGAAAAATCACATTTCACCTACTATTTTTATTAGAGTTTTGGTTATGTTGCTTTTTTTTATTTGTGGTCTAATCATGGTTTTGAACAGTTATCACAAAAGAAAAAACACAATGAGAAAATCACTTTGAAAATACTAAAATCACAATAACGTTGTAATAAATTGGTCACTCATTGTGTCAATATGCCCAGTGTGACCCAAATATTGTAAATATAAAAATGTACCAATTTACACAGACACACATACTGTATATACATTTGTTTTTTGTGCTCATCCTTTGTTGTGCAGCCAGGCAGTCTTCTCAAGTAGCAGAGGTGTTGCAGGAGTTATCACACCCCTGTGTGGCACTTTTTTTCTTGGTAGAGATGGGATGCACAGCTCAGGGCTGTAAACAGAGTTTCCATTGGCTCTTTTCTCCCAATATGGCAGACCAACTGAGGCTGTGAGCCCTTCGCTCTATGCTTCTTCACCCTGATTGTCTCCTAATGTAAACACTGCCTCTGGACTCAGAGATTTATTTCTGTGTTGATTGCAATATGTGACAAGATTATCCAAGGAAAGGATGAGATTAGTGGGAGAACTGTTTACTGTTTTTTATACAGCATGAGGATTTTATAGTATTTAGTTTTACATACATCTGCTAGTCTATATCCTTCTAAAACAAGACTAATTTGTAGAGCAGCAACTATAGAATTAAAGTTCTTCAAATTTCATACCAGCATTTCAGTGATGTTTGAAAGCATTTCCTATTTTCATAACAAATCAAAGGTAAATATATATACTAAATTTTACACTTCAAGTAACTACATTCACATACAGCATTCTACTTGTACTGTAAAACATAAATTTGATGGCACTTCATTATGCCATTGCCTAATGAAGTTTTAATTACAGCATTTAATAATTAAATCTCACTGGAACTATTTGATAATTTCAGGGAGTAATTTGTTGAAGGACTTTTAATAGTTTACTTTTCTGTAGCAGCTGTACAAAATAATTTAAATGACTAATTCTAATTATTCAAATAATTGATGTATCTTCCGTGAAAATGTAACATGAGATATATCAAGAATGCAGATAGTTGAATACAAAATTAAATTCATGTTAAGGTTTATTTTAGGTAAAATAAATAGGCATATACCATCACAGGCCTTTTTACACAAGAATAATATAGGTGCAATATTATACCCATAGTATGGCCAAAAGTCTGGCTCTGACTCTTTTGAAAGGTTAGACCAGGACATTAGGTTTCACATGCAAAACAGTAATGTAAAATTTGACCAAAGTATACAAAAGAAAACAGCATTTCATTCTTCATGAAACAATGGAATAACATGATACTGCATATAGAATGTGACATATGTTTCCAAGACAGAAATCATAAAAATAATGGGCCTTATTTATGAAAACTGTCTAAAAAATGAAAGCTGGGCTCTGAGTGATTGCTATTGACAACAAAGGCAGTCTTACTGTTAGTCAGATTTAATAAATGAGGCCCATAATCTCCTCTTTTAAAGACAATATTTTAAATTTACATAACATTTGGTTTTTGTAACTTAATTTACAACAAAGACCTAGAGTCTGAAATTAACCCCTTTTAACCCCCATGATTAAATTTAAAAAATGGGGGCCATTTTAAATTCTAGTAATGGGGCTATCAGTAACCCGCACATAGAACTGGTGCAGCTGTTTTTTTTCACCACAAAGCCTAAAGAGTTAAGCAACAGGGAATGGAGCAGGTTCTGTTCTCTGCTCACTCCTATTCGTACCCCCGTGGTAAGATTATGGGGACCGATCGATCAACAAATTGGCTGAAAGCCTTGTAAGGCAGAATAAAATTAATTTAAATGGCAATTATTTTAACAAATGGAATTCGTTTAGAATTTCGGAAAAAATTTGGGGTTTTGAACGAATCGAAGTTTTGGGGGACCGGGTGAAGAAATGTGCTTTTTATTGAAAAAAAAAATGGCTGGGCCCCCAAAGGCTTTCATGGGGCAAGCACTCTGGGGGGAAAAAGGCATAGCCTCAGACAAGTGCAAATGAAGCCAAACAAGACCGCGGATTCTGGATTCACCGCACTAATAAGTCTGGGTGCGACGCTGGAGCTCATACCGCCTCACGAAATGATCGGGGGGGCTGCCGCGGCTGATTCTGATAGCTCTTACTGAAGAACATTTTATACACGATTTTGGGGGGTGTCCCTTGTCCAGAGACTGCTTTCTTAATGTTTATTTCTGTTTTTTTTTTTTTGGGGGTTTTTGGATCGAATCCAGGGGGTTGTCCACTTAGCTCATGTAATTTAATGATACTGCTCACAGCACTTTAAATATCCAAGGGGGCACAACCAGTTCCTGTTGTATTCTTAAAAAAACGCGTTTTACAAAACAAATACCACTTTATTTTTTCTCTCAATTCTTTTTTCGCAATTTACAAAGGGTTTAATTTCGTTGTTCGCACTGGGTACTCCCCGAAACCGTCATTTTTACCGCCAAAAATTAAAATTTTTTCCTGTACCATAACCACAACAAAGGGTTAATTACAATTTTTTTCTCTTGTTGTTACGTAGAAAACACCAATTGTAACATGCTCAAACTAGTAGTTTTTGGCTCTCAATTCTTTGCGCAATTTACATCCAGGGGTTAATTAAGCATTGTTCTGCTGGTGTGGTAACTCCAAGAAAACCGCTTTTTCACCGCCAAAAAATACAATTTTCCTGTACCCTAATTCACAAGCGAAGGTTAATTACAATGTTTCTCTTGGTTGTAAGCGTAGAAAACACGCCATTGTAACATGCTACAAAGCTCTAGTTTGTTTTTGCTAAATTTGTTTGCGCAATTTACATCCAGGGTTAATTAAGCGTTGTTCTGCAGTTGTACTAGAAAAAAGAAACTTTGTTTTTCACTGCCACAGAAGAAATTCTGTAGCATAATTCAATCCGAAGGTTAATTAAGCCTGTTTGTGCTTTTATATTCAGTAAAATACACAGAGTTTTTAAACGGAAACATACAAGTACAATTTTTCCTGCCCATTTGTGGAGCAATAATTTATATCCAAGGTTTACCCAAGCTTTTAGTGGTTCATTTGGAGTCAAATACAGGGTGTGTATTTATCATATACAGATATCTCATCAAACAGTGCCCTGTACATTTAGAACAAACAGTATGTCAGACAAGAGGTGGCAGCTCTTCACCTGCGAGTGGCAGAGGCACAAACATTCCCGGCCCAGGGCGCAGCAGGGGTCACTCGGTGAGGCCACAACTGCCGCTGTCATCTAGCAGCCCCTGTGTTGTTCAGCAACCCAATGGTTCTTGATTGGTGACTAGGTCATCCACTTCCTCCCAATGGACATCTGACAGCCAAGAGTCGTGGGAACCTCAACACAACCCTTAGTTGGCATTGGCCCGGGGGCGGGTCAGGGCCCTCACCTGTCCTCAACCCGCCCCTGTCCCACCGTTCCCTCAGCCAGAGACTACTAAGTGGTCCCGGGGGTCAGCGCCCACTATATAGCGAGATGAACAATTTAGGAGGGCAGTCAGCAGCTACTTGGCATGAAGAAATGGGGCCCAATATCCCCTGCTTCTTGCAGTAGCGGCAAAGTATAGATTTTAAGTGGCATGGGAGGTCATGTTGTGAGGGTCAGCCTCTGCATACCAAAAACCGGTGGGTAGGGCAGCAGTGAAATGAAACACAAATAGATGATGATTGTACCGACCTCACTTGGGAGCCGGGGGAGGCAAGGCTTCATCATCGTCAAGAGAAGGGGGCATCAGCTTGCGCGACAGGCAGCGACGCAGCCACAAGTGGGTCGTCTGGCCGTGATCAGCAGATAGCAGCAGTGTAGGTAGGAGCCAAGCGGCCACCGGGGAAAAAAACCCGCTTCGCAGGGCCAAGAAAGTACGGCACAGGGCTCAGCGAGCAGCGCCGGGAGTAGGCACCCAGTGTGGAGTGTTTTGGGGGTAAAATCCGATACTCGGCGTGTGGCATTTCTTTTTCTAAGACACCGGAGCAGCCGAATATGGGTATATGTAGAATCTGTGGCATAAAGTGAAGCTTGGCCAGAAGCTAACATTGGGACCACGGCCCTGCGTCAACACATCCAGCGTCACCCCGTGGGCCCGGGGGAAACGTGCTCAGATGTGCTGGTCCCATCCCGCCCGCGCAACAAGGGACACGGGGCCCCTGGACCATGCATTCAGCCAGTCAAGGGTCCACCACCCCTGCGAAGGGGGCTGTTTTCGCT
>JAODAL010049888.1:0-27836 GCA_025379985.1 Phyllomedusa bahiana | reverse complement strand
AAAAAAAACGCCCCCCCCCCCGCAAACCAAAACGTTGCTAGAAAATTTTTCTATCAGAATTGTCGTACAACGTGGCTATTTGAAAAAAACTAGGGCAGCACCATGTGCCATACAGCTATTTAAAAGTTATACAGGTAACAAACGGTGGTTTTTGCACCAATGAAATACACCAACAGTAACTAAAATTTCTGTATTCAAATTTAAGTACAAGGTGGCTCTTTGAACAAAACTGGGCCGCACCAAAGTAAAAAAAACACCTATTTGAAATGTATACGGATAATAAAAGGTGGGTTTTGCACCTATGAAAAACACCTGCAGTTACTAGCAAATTTCTGTATCCTATTGTAAGTGCAAGGTGGGTCTTTAAACAAAAATGGCCTGCGTCAAAGTGATAAAAACCTAATTAAATTGTGTACGGATAATAAAAGGTGGTTTTTGCACCTATGAAATACACCTGCGGTGACTAGAAAAGTTCTGTATCCTATTGTAAGTACAAAGTGGGTCTTTGAACAAAACTGGGCTGCGCCAAAGTGAAAAACACGTAATTAAATTGTGTACTGATAATAATAGGTGGCTTTGCACCTATGAAATACAACAGCAATTACTAGCAAATTTCTGTATGGTAATATAAGTACAAGATGGGTCTGTCAACAAAAATGGCCTGTGCCAAAGTGAAAAAAAAACTAATTAAATTGTATAAGGGATAATAAAAGGTGTTTTTTGCACCAATGAAATACACCTGCGGTGACTAGAAAAGTTCTGTATCCTATTGTAAGTACAAAGTGGGTCTTTGAACAAAACTGGGCTGCGCCAAAGTGAAAAACACATAATTAAATTGTGTACTGATAATAATAGGTGGTTTTTGCACCTATGAAATACAACAGCAATTACTAGCAAATTTCTGTATGGTAATATAAGTACAAGATGGGTCTTTCAACAAAACTGGGCTGCGCCAAAGTGAAAAAAACCTAATTAAATTGTGTACGGATAATAAAAGGTGGTTTTTGCACCAATGAAATACACCTGCGGTGACTAGAAAAGTTCTGTATCCTATTGTAAGTACAAAGTGGGTCTTTGAACAAAACTGGGCTGCACAAAAGTGAAAACAAAACAAACTAAATTGTGTACAGATAATAAAAGGTGTATTTTGCACCTATCAAATACACCTGCAGTTACTAGAAAAGTTCTGTATCCTAATATAAGTACAGGCTGCACAAAATACAAGGTACTATTTCACCAAAAACTGGCCAAAAACTGGTAATAAAAAGCCATTTCAATGCAGGTTCAAAGCAGTCTGGACTGCACAATATACACTCTCCTTTCAAAAGCATACCAGCCTGTCTGTCTGTGTTCGCCCGCATCCCCCCTCCCCCCCACCTCTCCGCTCCCCTCCTCCCCCCGCGGCTGTACAGCGCTACATGCTTCTTTCAAAGTCTCAGCCTAACTGACTAAAAACTGAAATTCTCTAATCTACCTATGTTCTAATGTTAACAGCTAAAGGCATAGTTGTCCGTGTGAACAAAGAGAACTGTGTCGCTGAGCTGTATTGAGGAGAAAGCTGACACACGTCTTGCTCTTATGAGACACACTAACACACTGATGCTGAACAGGAAGGTTCTATGTAAAACGAGGTCATGTGATTTTTCCAGCAAATCACAACCATACACATCAAATTCATGACGTCGCACACCCAGCTCACCCTGCTCTATTCTCTAAGCTGATTTGCTGGCCACCAAAATGACAGGAAGCGCCGAAAATGGCGCGATATTAATAGATTATGCGCAGATTCTCACCTAAATTATCGCGTGATCGGAAAATTCCGATCAACATAAAAACCGTGCCGATTTCAACTTTGTCGCTTATAATCGCTCAACACTAGTCACATATTGATGGCATTTCTTCTCAATATGCTATCAATGAGATAAGAACACCCATTTAAAATGGATACTGTAACTGTAAGGTTTTGAACTTGCCTCCTTCACTATCTTCTGCTTTGCCCCACGGGATCATTTCATGATCTCCTTATCTGTTTGGAAATCAGTTAATATTTATGTTTCTATGAAGTTTTGAATAAAGAGTATTATCTTAACAATTTGCTTACTTGCTGAATCAGATCTTTCCATTTGGGATTTCTAACTACTCTTTGTCGGAGCGAGATCCGTGTAAATTCATATCTACGCTACATTGGTAAGATGCTTGTTTTTTTTCTTTTGCTTGGCTGTTGCTCCTGTGTATATTGACTCATAGTTTGCATCTCAGCATCCAGCTTGTTGCATGGTGACTGCTCTTCAGTTTTTAACTTCTGGCTCTGTTTCTGACTTCTATACAAGATCTTCATTGCAGCACTCAAACTGCCGATAGTGTTCTGGGAACCAGGATCTGGGAATCCGACAGAAAAAGACTTCTTGTGGTAGGTTAACGGTAAAAAGTAGCGAAATTCCAAGTCACTGTCACACCAACTGAGGATCCACTAACTTGGTGAGAAACATAACAGGTGAAAAATAATCATTTCTCAATAAAAAGTGTATATTTATATGTGCACAATGCTATACTGTATATGTACTAAATGTACACAGGATATATATGTTATGTAAAAAATATATTTAGTATGTAAAATGTATCTGCTTGCATTGCAATTTCAGCAGTATCTACATTAAGGAAGTCATAAAGCATTAATTCTGCTTAGTATTTTTAAGATTTATCAATTGTAAATTCCTCATGGTTACACTCAATAGAATTAACATTTCATATTTTTAGTAGATAACATCTCTAAAGATAGCATATCCTGTCAGCTTTCTTGAATGGAAGGCCTTGATATACAGATGGGTTATAGATGGATTTACATGTCAAGGGTTTTTAAGCTTTTACATTTACCAGACTAGTAAATCCAATATGAGATCAACTAAATCAATAAAAAAAACACAAAATAATGAAAGTTTAAAATATATATATAGTCTTTATTAGAACATTTTTAAAAAATCATATATAAAATATCAGTGGGGAAGCAATACAAAACGTGGCCACTGGGGGAAAATGTAATGCCATTAAATAAATAAATAAATAAATAAGATTTTCTGAATATAAATGTGCTGTAATATAAATATCTATACAGGCAACATGCATATACATACATATATAGAACAATGAAGTGAGAGTATGAATAAATATTTAAATGAATAATTAATGCAAAAAAGCACCCCCAAATTATGATGTTTCCACTTCCATGCTTCACGGTTGGGACAGTGTTCTTGGGGTTGTACTCATCCTCCTACTTCCTCGAAACATGACGAGTGAAGTTGATACCAAAAAGTTCTCAGATGGCCATAAATCGCAAGATTTTGACCAACGACCTCCTTCCCTCAGTAAGAACATTGAAGATGGGTTGTGACTGGGTCTTCCAGCAAGAAAATGACCCGAAACACACAGCCAGGGCAACAAAAGAGTCACACCTTAAGAAGCATTTCAAGGTCCTATAGTGGCCTAGCCAGTCTCCAGACCTGGACTCAATCCAAAATCTTTAGAGGGAGCTGAAACTTAACATAGCCCAGCGACAGTCCCGAAACTTGAAAGATCTGGAGAAGATCAGTATGGAGGAGTGGGTCGAAATTCCTTCTGAAGTCTGTGCAAAATTGGTCAAGAACTAAAGGAAATGTCTGATCTCTGTAATTTCAATTAACAGTTTCTGTATCAAATATTAGGTTCTGTTTTTCTACTGTATCTATGAAATTGTATCATGCAATAAAATACAAATCAATTATTTTACCTACGATAAAAATTATAGACCTCTCTGTATTGTAAGAACCTGTAAGGAACTGTCATTGATGGAATATATGTGTCACTGAAGTGCCTGATCTTTGCAAGGTAAAAAAACAGTATTTATTGTGTGTCAGCAGTATTAGGCGACTAATATCTAGTGATAGCTATTGTATCAGTTGGTAGCAGTTGTTCCGGGCTGGGCTTGGACCCTGTTTCCAGGTCCCGGACAGGTTTTTTGTCTATGTGAGTCTGGTAGTCAGGTGAGCTGGGGTGGAAGGGGGGGTGCCCAGTCTCACTGCAAGATGCTATGGAGTAGGAGCCTTGTGCGTGTGTGTCCTGAGGAAAACAGGAGACTGTCCAGGAGCTGCGCTGTGCCCTTCAGGTAGTGGGATGGGTGAGAGCATAGGTGTAACGTTAGGGGGGTATGGAGGGGAGTGGTCCCCCCCACTTTTTCCTGGGTGGGGGATTGGTCCCCCCACTTTTTAGCTACTTCAATAAAAAATAATCGATATGAAGTGGGGAAAGCAGAGCTCAGAGGAGGAAGTAACTAATCCTTTAACTAACCTTTTGCCTCCTATATTTCTGTGCATCTTAGGGGGACAGAGTAAGGAAGCAGCCTCAAGGGTCAGTGCAGAGTGAGAACAGCGCTGATTGATAGAACAGGAGTCAGCAGGGGCTGCTTCACCAATCAGAACGCTGCTCACAGTCCAGCACACTCTGTATACCACTTCCCCTATGCTCAGCCCTCATCAGAGAATAATGGAATATATTGTCGATTGCCAACTGCACCAGACTACAGGTAAGAAGACAGGTAAGGAGAGGATAAGGGTGCTGGGTGTTGTGTGTGCATGTGAGTATGTTATGTACTGTATATGTGAGATGTGTCTATACTGTATGTACAGCCATTTGTCTAGCCATGTCACTTCTTCCCTTCACTTATGCGTTGGGGAAAATGAAAGTGAATGGGGCCAGCCCCGCAGCATTTTAGAAGTGCGGACTGACCAACGCGTACTTCTAAAACCCCTAGCGTATAGCAGAGTGCACAGTATGCCCCCTATACACCTTATGAACATTCCTTAAGGGTACATTAACACAGAAGATATGAATGTCTATTCTGGTGTGGATTCAGTGCTGGATCTGCCTCAGAACCGGCGTCCAATCTAGCAGAAAACTGATTTACATTATACCCTATGTAAAATCAGTGTTGTCGTTTAGATGTACTTTCGGCACATACTGTCAGCGCCTACAAAGAATTCTTCGAGGTGATTTACTCACTAACAGCCCTAAAGGATAGGAAGCAGAAATCTGCCTCGGGCAGTCTGGGTTGATTGCTCATCGGAATTCTGAGTTTGCAAACAGCGAATTTCCAACAAGCAAACGACACTTTCAAGCAAATCGTAATGTGAGCTCACCCTAAGTGTGTAGCGTGTCTGGGTTCAATATATGTATATATATATATATATATATATATATATATATATATATATATATATATACACACACACAATTTCCAGATACCTTGTCTAATGTAGTTAGTCTCTGGGGCACAGTGTACAATGTAATAATCTCTGGGCTATGGTGTAATATAACCTCTGTTGTACAGTGTGTAATGTAATATCTGGGGTGCAATGTGTAATGTAATATCTGGGGTACAGTGTGTAATGTAATCTCTGAGGTACAATGTGTAATTTAATCTCTGGGGTACAGTGTAATGTAATATTTAGAGTGTAGTGAGTAATATAATTAATTTCTATGGTTCAGTGTGTAATATAATACATTTTGGGGTACACTGAATTATATTATTTCTTGAGTACAATGTGCAATTCATTTTTAAGGTGCAATCAGTAATGTAATTTCTGTGGCTACCATGTGTAATATATTTCATTTCTGGGGTGCAGTGAGTTATGCAATTTCTGGAGTATGGTATGCAATAAAAAATGTTGTGGTACAGTATGTGACATAAGGGATTCTTAGGGGTACAGTGAGATTGAGTTATTTTATTTTCCCCTTTTTCTGTTGTGGGGTAGAAAATTTAATGGAGTAGGAGGGGTTGGGGGGGTTTGCAAAATTTTGCTGTTTGCACTACATTTTTTATTCCCATGTAGAGGGGATCTTTTTTTGGTGGGAGTTTCTTTCATTGCAAGGGTGCTTTTTTGTCCCAGTAGGCTCTAACTTCAGAATTAGAGACCCACTAAAAAAACCTTAAGGATTGCACCAAAAGTGTTTCCCATAAGGACTTTGCCCGGACCTGCTGAGGGAGCTCAGAGCGCTCGCCCAGACCTCTTAGTTGGGGTTAGAGGGGCCGCTTCACTGCTGGGAGGGGGAGGAGGGGGAAAAAAGGGGAAGGGAGGGAAAGGCGAGTGAAGGGGGGAGGGATAGAAAGATAGGGGATGAGAGGGTAAATTGCCCCCCCCCCCCCACGTTATGAAACAAAGTTACGCCCCTGGGTGAGAGCCCTGTTTTAGGAAAAGGAAACTGGCCCTTTTTTCATTGTATACTATCAGTTTACAAAGAAAAAGAAAACCCCTTTTTTGTTTTCTTTGGTGGTGGGGGGTTATGTTCAATTTGTGACAAAATAAAGAGCCACCTATTAGATTTGCACCAACATTGCTGCTGGTTTCATCTGTAAAGACTGCTTTTGGGATGATCCCACAGTGAAATTTTTTAATATATGCACGGGGGGTTACTGTGGCTTAATATTACTTTTTTGAGAAATTTTTCTCACTTTTCACTGGGGTTTGAGTTTTCATTATTTTTTTTTTCTTTTACTTTTTACTTAAACAATTAAATATTTACCACTTATTTATTTCTTTTTTTCAAATCATTGTTTCCCTTTTAATCGATTAAAATATAAAATTTTAATGTTTATTTTTAGAGAGGGCGAATTGATTTAACAAAGGGAAAATTCGTTTTAAATTTCGGGAAAACTTGGGTTGGGACCGAATCGAACTTTGGGGTACTTCGGGTGAACAAAGTGTGTTTTTTGTTGAAAAAAGGTGCGAGCACAGGGCGCTAAATGGGGAAAAGCACTCGGGGAGGAAGAAGGGCATAGCCTGATGCAGGCGGATAACCCAATCAGGGGACCCGGCGGGATTTCTGTGACGCAGCACTTATAAGACCGAGGCGCCGCTGGGAGCTCAAACTCCTTAAAAGTTGTAGGGAAGGTGCTGCTGCGGGTGAAGCCTTTTGAAGAATGATTTTTTACAGGATTTCGGGGGGGTTTAGCTTGTTCGAGACTTTCTCTGAATGTGCTATTTCTGATTTTTTGGGGTTTTGGATCTGAAATCCAGTTGCGTCCATGCAGCGCATAAAAAATTCAATACCCAAAGTGGGTCAAAGCCGTTTGTTGTATTCATTTAAAGAAACAGCTTTTTTACAATACAAATACCCTTCTTTTTTGGCTGCAAATTCTATTCGAATTTACATCCAGGTTTTTAAATTAAGCTTTTGTTTTGCTGGTGTGCTGACAAAAAAAACCGTCTTTTTCAACCCAAAATATATTTTTTTTTTTGGTACCCCTAATTCAAAAAGCAAGGGCAAATTACAACTGTATTCTTGTTGTGTGGCGTAAAAACACGAAATTGTAACATACTAGTTTGTGGGCTCAATCTTTGGGCAATTTAATCGGGGGTTAATTAAGCTTTTGTTTTGCTGGGGGCTGAAAAAAAATAAACCTTTTTTTTAACGCCAAATATTATTTTTTTTGGGGGACCTAATTCACAAGCAAAGGCTAATTAAAAACTGTATCTCTTTTTTGTGTGGGTAAAAAAAACACGAAATTGTAACACGCTACAAAGCTACTGTTTGGGGCTAAATTTTTTGGGCGCAATTTACTTCCGGGGGTTAAATTTGGGTTTGTTTTGCGGGGTGTGCTGAAAAAAATAAACCGTCTTTTTAAACGCCAAATATATATTTTTTTTTTTTGGTACCCTTTTCACAAGCAAAGGCAAAATTCCCAACTGTATCTCTTGTTGTGTGGGTAAAAAACCACGCAATTGTAACACGCTACTAGTTTGTGGGCTAAATTTCTTTGGCGAAATTTTACACCCGGGGTTAATTAAGGTTGTTTTTGGTGTGTTGAAAAAATTTTAAACCTTTTTTTTCAACGCAAAATATATATTTTTTTTTTTTGGTAGCCTAATTCACAAGCAAAAAGGAAATTTTACAACGTATTCTTTTTGGTGGGTAGAAAACACGCAATTGTAACCCGCACTAGTTTGTGGGCTCAATTCTTTGGGCAATTTTTACACCCGGGGTTTAATTAAAGCGTTTTTTTGCTGGTGTCTGCAAAAATAAACTCTTTTTTCAACGCCAAATATATATTTTTTTTTTTGGGTAGCCTAATTCACAAGCAAAGGCAAATTACAACGTATCTCTTGTTGTGTGGGTAGAAAACCGCAATTGAACCGTACTTTTTTGGGGGCTCAATTCTTTGGCGAAAATTTACATCCAGGGGTTTTTTTAAAGCTTGTTTTGTGGGTGCTGACAAAAATAAACCGCTTTTTCAACCCCAAATTTATTTTTTTTTTTGGTAGCCTAATTCACAAGCAAAGGAAAATTCAATGTATCTCTTTTTTGTGGGCGTAGAAAAAACGAAATTGAAACACGTACGGTTTGTGGGTAAATTTTTTTGGCGCTTTTTACATCCGGGGGTTTAAAATTTAGCGTTTTTTTTTGGGGGTGTGCTCAAAAAAATAAACCTTTCTTTTTAACGCCAATTTAAAAATTTTTTTTTTGGTAGCCTAATTCAAAGAAAAGGGCTAATTACAACTGTACTTTGTTGTGGGGCGTAGAAAACACGCAATTGTAACCGCTAAAAAAGCTACTATTTTGCGGCTCAATTTTTTGGCGCAATTTACACCCAGGGGTTAATTAAAGCGTTGTTTGCTGGTGTGTGACAAAAATAAACCGTTCTTTTTCAACCCCCCAAATATATATATTTTTTTTTGGTAGCCTAATTCACAAGCAAAGGCAAATTTCAACGTATCCTTGTTGTGGGGCGTAAAAAAACACGAATTGAACACGTACTAGTTTGGCGGCTCAATCTTTGGCGAATTTACATCAGGGGTTAATTAAGCGTTGTTTTGCTGGTGTGCTGACAAAAATAAACCCGTCTTTTTAAACCCCAAAATAAATTTTTTTTTTTGGGTAGCCTAATTCAAAAGGGGCAAAGGAAAAATTTACAACGTATCTCTTGTTGTGTGGCGTAGAAAAAAACGCAATTGTAACACGTACTTTTTGTGCGGCTCATTCTTGGCCCAAAATTTAAATCCGGGGGTTAAATTAAAAGCGTTTTTTTGTTTGGGGTTGCAAAAAAAAAATAAACCGTCTTTTAAACCCAAATATATAATTTTTTTTTTTAATCAAAACCCAAAATTTTTTTTTAAAAACCAATTTTAAAAGCAATTTTTAATTTTTTCCAAAAAAAAAGGGGGTTAATTAACCCTTTTTGTTTAAAAAAAAGTTTTTTTAAACCCAAATTTAAAAAAGGTAAAAAACAAAAAAAAGTTTTGGGTTTTGGGGGTAAAAACCCCAAATTTCCCCCAAAAAGTAAATTTTTATTTCCGTTTCCCATTTGGGTTTTTGGGGGGGGCGAAAAAAATTTTTTTAACCAAAAAAAGGGTTTAAAACCCCCCCCCCCCCCCCCCCCCCCCCCCCCCCCCCCCCCCCCCCCCCCCCAAGGGTTTTTTAATTTGGGGTTTTTCTTTGGGGAAAAGCCAAAAAAAAACCGGGGGGGTTTATTTTTAAATTTTGGGGTTTTTAAAAAAAGGGAATTTTAAAAGGCTTCATAAAACGTGTTGTACTTTTTAGAAAAAACAGTAGTCAGACAGGAGGGGGGCCTGCACTGCAAAAGGGTGGCATCAAAACATTCTAAACGGGCCCAGGTCCAGCCAGCAAGGGGAGTCGCACGGGGGTCACTCGGTGAGGCCACAACTGCGCTGTCACACGGCCGGTGTTGTTCAGCAACCCAAGGGTTCTTGTTTGGTTGATAGGTCTCCTTTTCCCTCCCGATAAATTAAAAACCCCCAGCCAAAGTCGGTGGGAACTCAGAAAACACTTATTTGGCAGGGGCCCGGGAGGGGGGTTCAGCGGCCCTCACCGTCCTCACCCCGCCTCTGTCCCACCCCGTTCCCTCACCCGGGGTTTACTTGTGGTCTGGGCTCGGGCCCCCACTTTTTAAAGGAGGATGAAAAATTTGGGAGGGCGTAGCAGCTAGTGGCAGCGAAGAAAGGGGGCCAATATCCCCAGTTCTTGCAGTAGGCGGAAAAGTATAGATGTGGAAGTGGCATGGGAGGTATTTGGTGAAGGTCACCCCGGTTTCCCAAACCGGTGATGAGGGGGCAGTAGTGCGAGAAACACAATAGATGTTTTTGAGCCGACCGCATTGGGGGGGTAAACAAGGGCTTCAATCGTCAGGGGAAAAGGGCGTCAGTTGGCGTAGGCCGGCGCAGCACAAAATGGGTTTTTTGGCCGTTGACAGCGGGTAGGATGTGAGGTTTGGGGCCAACGGACGGGGGAAAACCCGCTTGCGGGGCCAAGACAGTAGCGGGAAGGGGCTCAGCGAGGGGAGCCCGGGGGCCCGTGCACTCAGTGCGGAGCGTTGGCGGTAAATCAGTTTTCGGGGGTGTGGCAGTTCTTTGCTAAAACACCGGAGGAGCCCAATATGGGTATATGAAATTGTGGCAGAAAGTGAAAGGGGCCAGGGGCTAACGTTGGGACAAAAGGCCCCGCGTCAACACTGCACGCACCCTCGGGGCCTGGGGGGAAACGTGGCCGATTGGGGGTCCTCCGCCCCGCAGCAGCAGCAGCGGGCCCGTGGCACGCATGCCTTTTGCAAAATCAAGGTCCCCCCCTCTCGAAGGCAGCTGTTTTTTTTTTTGACCCTCCCCGGTCCCGATGTCCTGCTCCTCGCTACTCATGGCCAGCAGTGTTTGAGAGGCGATTGTAAAGAGACAACGAGCGTCCCAAACCTCCTAAGGGGAGCAGCGGGCCCGGGTCCCCGTCCAAGTTGTTTGGTACTGCGTCCCCCCTTTCCCAAAAGGGGGACTCTCACCCTTCAGAGAACTAAGGCTTGTGCCCAGCCCAGTTTGGGGAGTTTTAAGCCGTTAAATTTTTTTTCCCAAAAAGGGAGTACCAGCACTTCATAAAATATTAGAACAGAAAGTGGGTCAGTCCTTTAGCTTACGGTTTTTCCAAGGTACACGGCAGCGCGGACGTCTGGGGCTGTAAAATACGGTCGGGCCAGTACTTTCCTTTACGGCCCACTGGGTGAATGGCTTCCTGCCCCCGGACACCAACAAAATTGGGGCAGGAGACCCGCCCTTTTCCTCCACGTTGTCAAACTGTGCTCCTGGCCCCAATGTCCCCCTCCTCCTCCCACCACCACCACTATCCACTCCCAAGTACTGTCCATCTACCACAGGTAGGGGACAGCGGGGTCCGCGTTCTACACCTAGCTTGCCTCGGCGAACGAAGTCACAAGGGGGGAACGCCCGCGTATGCAGCAAGAAATCGAGTTGGCTTTCTCCGCGCCAATGCAAATGGAACCATGGGGGGGACAAAGGGGGGAACATGGTGTCCCCGCTGCACCGAGGGGGATGGGCCCTGGCCCGCATGGGGCCCCGTTTCAATCGGTTGAAAAAGGTTTCCTGAAAATCTTCCACCCTCTTCAAACATTCTGAAATGGGCCCGGAAACTGTGCATGCACTTTATCCATTCGTACAAAACCAGGAACACCCTCCCCGAGTTGCGCGGGCAGAACGGCCTCCCCCCAAAACCTCTGATAGCATGTTTTTCCCCCCGCGGAAATTCCCGCCCTGCACAGTTGGACCCACTTTTGAACAGAGAAAAAGGCCATTAAAATTTTTTGATGATCCCGGGAGACAAAGTACTCCCCCGTGTAATTTGATGTCCCAGTGGCACTCATGCGTGCCCCTGCCGTTTGTTGAGGCCATTCGAGGGGGCCCCGTTATTGTCATCGCCAGGGGCTAGGGAAAAATAAGTCATTCCCTGCTTCATGTCCTGGGGCAGATGCTGAAAATCGTCTGGGCAGGGGACTGGGGATGTGGGGACTACATTCGTGGCCCAAAGAGTCCCGGTGGGGGCTGAAATGGAGGGGGAGGAGGAGGAGGACATTTGGGGCAGAAGCTTTTCTGGTGAAAGATGGATTTTTACCCGGTGACAAGAGAGGAGGAGAGGGGAGCTGGAGGAGGTGGATGGAATGAGGAAAACGAGGGGAGATGATCCCAAGCACCTGGCAGGATCGGGAAATGGAGGAGGGAGCCCTCGGAGTCACTTGTCAGATGTCCCGCGCTGCTTTTTGCCGGTAGGACGCCCAATAGTCAGCATCCCGGGAGAGGGATGACTTTGGCTCTCCCCCCTATTTGGGCCCTCGCTACGGTCCAAAATTGGGCCTTTTTCCCCGCTTTGAGAGGAAACAAACTCAAATCTATAGGGAAAACCCCGTAATCAGTTGCCCCTGCCTATGTGTGGCATGTCCCCCCTCTGAAGGGTTGACCGGGGGGGTTTTCCCCAGCGGTCATACTCTGCCGCCTGCTGGGGAAGGTGGGGGGGTAGGGCAGTACCCGCTCCATCAGCAGTAACCTAATTTTGGGTTCACTAATGGCAGCTTCCCTTTCCCCGCTAGGGGAGGGCAGTCACCAGCACAGCGCAGGCGGGGCATGGGGCTTTCCCCCAACCAAAGGTTTTTGGCCCATTGGACGCCTTGCCCCCCCGTAAAAAATCCGCTGGACTATGGGACCCAAATGGGTGTTGGCCGCAACTTGCCCAGTTTTTCAGGGAGAAGCTGTCCTGCCCGGCCCCTAGTGTGGGTCAGAGCGGGTGTTAGGCGGCGGGGGGCCCTCTTACCCCAGGAGAACCCGTTGTCCAAGGGAAAGTTTTAAGTGACCTTTGTAAGTGAATCAGGCGGGTCGGCCAGGATTTCCCCACACCAAAAAATTATCAGTTTGGGGTTTAAAAAACTTCCTCAGCCCCATTTGATGCGCCCCCGGCCCGATGCCACAAAATTGCTGATATTTCTCCTTGCCCACCACCGTCTTTACCGGGAGGTATTGCCACCCCCCAACACTTGTCATTGTCCATCTATGGCTCTGCTCGCTTGTTGCTGTTTTCCGTGACAACCACACTGTTCATTGGCCACTTGCGGCCGGGACGTTTTGCCACCCCCAGAAGTCATTTTGCCACTCTCGCCCCATGCTGTTGCTCCTGTCATCACCCCATCTCTGTATTGTGCCTGCCCCGACCTCTGCTGCGCCGCCGTGACCTCCCCTCTCAGTATTGTGCCCCCTTTTGGCCTAATTTCTATTTTGCCACCGCAAATGTCATTGTGCCCTCTTGGGCCCCAGTGTTTTCTCCTGTCATACCTCCACTCTTGTCATTGTGCCATGCCTACCTCATGCTGCTGCCCCGTCCCGCTCTCGTTTGTTCCGCTCTTTGGGGCCCTTTTTATTTTGCACCCGCAAATGTCATTTTCCACCTTGACCCCACGCTGCTGTGACCCTGCGGCCCTCCACACTGTTCATTGTTCCCTGTCTGACCTTGCTGCTGCCCCTGGCTGCTGCCTGCCTCCACACTGTGGGCCCATCCGTTTTTTGACCTCCAGAATTTTCATTGTGCCACGTCTGACTATACTGCTGCCCCCCGTGACCCCACACTGATCATTGTGCCCCTTGGGGCCTAAAGTTTTTCCCCCTCCAGAATGCCATTGTGCCACGTCGACCTCATTGCTGCCGCCGTGACCTCACACTGTATCATTGTGCCACTGTGGCCTAATACTGTTTTGCCCCCTCCCGAATGCCTTTTTCCACGTCTGACCTTACTGCTGCCCCGTACCTCCCCCTGTGTGATTGTGCCACTCTTGCCCAATATGTTTTTCCGCCTCCATAATGTCCCCTTTGCCACTTCTGACCTATACTGCTGCCCCCGTGCCCCACACGTTCATTGTGCCCCTTGTGGTAATACGTTTTGCCGCCTCCCTAATGTCATTGTGCCCTGCCTGACCCCATTTTGTGGGTGCCCCCGTCACCCCCCACTCTATACTAATGTTGCCACTGGCTCTCAGCTTTTTTTTTCCAGCTTTCGTGCAATTTTCAGGTCATTCCGCTTGAGTTTTTTGGGCGTTTTGCCCCTTAAGGCCCAGGGAATTTTTTTGTGAAGGATTCAAAAGCGGGGGGCAGTCATGTGCGTTATACAAAACACAACATTGTATGAAGACCAAACCAAGCCCCTGCATATTTAAGCAGGCCCAAAGTTTACGCACCCCGCAGGTCTGGGCAGCCTGGAAATGTGTTTTTTTAACGTGATTCGTGCCGAAGTAATTCGGACCGAAACGAATTTTGTCGGAAAATTCGGCGAAGTGACCGAACCGAATTTTTGAGAAATTCGGCCATCTCTATTTATTTTATTTTTACTTGTCCTTCCTCTGTTTTGAGATGAAATGTACTGTAAACCTTAATATGTATTCTGTGTATGTGTCATTTCCCTCATGTTTCATCATGTTTGTTCATTATGTCTGTCTATTATGTCTTTCATCTGTCTATTCCCCATGTTTAGTATGGGCAGCCCTCTCCACATAAAGTGCTAGAAGGTCACTTCTGGCATATATGAACCAGCATTTCTGATTAGCAGCTATTTTGTCCTATTGGTGAGTAGATTTCGGTGACGTCATAGGCATCGCTGGACTCCATTCCCTTGTATTTGCTTGTGATTTCTTCATGGAGATGGAACCCACAGGTGAGAATTATTATGATTATTTTACAGGACTATAAAAAATCTGTTTTGGAGGTAGCAGGTATCACCTCTTGAGAAAGGATTTGCAGAGGTATCTTTCTGGGGGTTATGAATTGCCAAATTTAAAATTAATTATGTATTTATTTGCGCCATGTCACTTTACAGGATGTATTTAATGTTGTTGTAGATTGCTGCACTTTGACCTTTTACTGGTATGTATCACAACAATTTATTTAAATATTTATTCATACTCACTTTATTGTTCTATTAATGAATGTATATGTTTGTTACCTGTGTATATATGTATAGATATTTATGCTGCAGCACATTTATTTATATCCAGAAAATCTCATGTATTTACTTAATTTATGGCAGTGTTCCCCAACTCCAGTCCTCAAGGCACACCAACAGGTCATGTTTTCAGGATCTCCCACAGAATGCACTGACAATAATGATATCACCTGTGCAGAATGCACTGACAATAATGACTTCACCTGTGCAATGCTTAGGAAAGCCAGAAAACATGACCTGTTGGTATGCCTTGAGGACTAGGGTTGGGAACCTCTGATTTATGGCATTACATTTTCTCCCAGTGTCCAAATTTTGTATTGCCTCCCCACTAATATGAATTTAAACTTTTTCTTATTTTATTATATTTCTTATGGGTTAAGTGGATCACATATTGGATTCAGTATGTTTGGTTTTTCCCCATATGGTATTTTTTTTTTTTTTTTTGGGGGGGGGGGGGGTTATTGTATAGATTGATATATTCACCAGAATAGGCTATCACCTCCAACTGAATAAATAATATAAAAAGTATACCCAAGCTCAGAGCATTGAGGCTATAGGTTAAGAAATGCTGGGTCCATGTGATCCCTTGATCTCTAGAACCAAGAGTAATATATAACTGATTTCTATGTTAGAATAGAAAACAACATGTTGAAAACACTTAAATATGTCAAAAGTTTCATTGTATAATTGGAAATTGTATCTTTTACATGGCATTTGATAGGCTTATAGGAGCACCTGTAACAATACATTGACAATGCATTGAAATGGTTCAGTGACCACCAGGTTAATTATTTTTAATCCTCAAAATCACTGCTACTAAAGTGTCAACTCAAAAACTTTTAATACGTAATAAAGTAAAAAAAAAAATACACATAATATTAATTTAAAGTCTTATATAAAAAGCCCCCTATCCTTAGAAAATAAAAAATAATGAAATAAATCAAACTTACCACAACCGCATTCTCAATGATCATGTCTGGGGTCCATTTCAGAGAAGTTAACCATTCTCCATGGCTACACTGAAATATTCTATCCTTGTGATATGTATGACTCTAAAAAAATAAAGGGTATTCTCACCCTAAAAATGGTGACCCCACATAAATAACCCTGACCTTACCTTGTTTCTCACCCAATGTGCCTACCCATACATATTTCATTCACATATAGCGTGGAATCATCAGTGGGAATCAAAAAAAAACTATAAACCTAATTGAATCTGGAGCAACTGGTAAGTAGTATCATGTGGTGTAATTATATGCCGGCCAAATAGCCAAACAGATACTGTAGGAGGGTTTTAAATATTGTGTCACTCCTCCCCCTCCCCCCCAAGTCTCAAGTATCAATAAATAAAAATCAACTGACTAAACATTAACATATCATATTGATATCACTTAGAAATTTATGGGGGATACTGAATTCCAATTAAGGAAAATTGATTTACTACTAAACATCAACATTTCATTAAGGAACAGGAGCATAACTTTTTTCCAAAGGATTTGCAGGACTTCAGGGAAGGAAAAGTATATACCTTAGCCCTTAGGCTAGGTTCACACTGCTTAATTGCGGGACGTAATTACGCCCCGCAATTACACCGTGTGGCCGGGGGCGATGAGGGAGCAGGGGGGCGGCACCTCGCCGGCCCATAGACATTCATTAGCAGCGGCGCATATACGCCGCTGGTAATTCACATGTCAATTATCTCCCCCCTCGGTGTATTCGCCAAGAGCGGAGAGGAGAAGTAATCCATAGTTCTCTATGAGAACTGTGGATTACCGTAGTTACTAGGACGTATTCAGCCCGTAATTTGCGCACTCCGGCGCGTAATTACGGACTGAAATACGTCCAGGTTTAAGCCGTGTGAACATGGCCTTAGACTCTCAGGCAGAAGACGAGAGAATGAAACAAATATTTCTTCATCTGCGGATGATTTCTCAAATAGGGAAAGAACTGATTAATTTAGACCAACCAGAGGTAGACGACTCTACTATAAGAATAGGATAAGATAACCATGGTATACAGGTTCCCATTCTGTAAATACTT
Source organism: Phyllomedusa bahiana (assembly GCA_025379985.1). Taxonomy (NCBI): domain Eukaryota; kingdom Metazoa; phylum Chordata; class Amphibia; order Anura; family Hylidae; genus Phyllomedusa; species Phyllomedusa bahiana. Next base: position 11,000 of record JAODAL010049888.1, on the reverse strand, counting down.
TCCCACATACATAGGGTGTACAAAATTCAGGTCTGGTTACAGTTTTCCCTTTATCCTCCTCTTCAGCTTCCTCTGTTCCCTCCTCCCTCCTGCTCTTTTTAGGTCAGCAGAGACAACTGTTGCATTACAGTCTCCAAAACAAACAATGTTGACTCATGGTAGGGTATTAACATCCATATTGAAACTATGGATTAATTACAGATTGTCAACATATCATACTATGTTCCTACTCAAGAGGAGAAGGATGTGTTGCATATGGGTCAATTTTTTTTCTTTTTGATGGCCGTGTTCCACCAGTTCAAGGGTACAGCAATGGGTAACCCATGTGTTACCACATATGCTAATCTGGCTGGTGGAAGGACACCATCATTTTCTCTGACAACCTGGTCATATATACGGATAGAGTCCTTTTCTGGGCAAAGTATATCGAACATATACTAATTCTGTGGCAGACCTTAAATTTGAATGAAATAGGTTTAAAATTCACCTGGCAGGCTGATAACTTTTATCATTCCTAGATTATTTTTGTTTATCATTTCTAGATGTTCTCATTAATAAGAACAGTGAGGGTATCTCAAGACGAAGGCTTGTTGTAAAAGTATTGCCAAAAACTCCTTCAATGGGGTAGCAGTCAACCTAAACCATTACTTAAGCATATACCAGTATTTGCATATCCACCATTATTGTTTAGAATTAAGGAGTTTTAAGCAACAACTGAAAGATGTGAAGGTTAGATTCCTTCAAGGTACCCTTGATCAGTCTTGAGATACTGGGCCTTACAATAAGGTCGGATAAACTTGTTAGCATCTAAGGCTGTCGGAAAGAAAGAACTAGGCCCACCTAAGGAGGATTTAAGTATTATTGACACTATTAATGACCAATCTGAAAAAGACTGTAAGATCACTGGAAAACACTGGGACTTGTTATTGCTTGATGATGACCTCAGACACTTATTGCTGGCTAAACTCGCAATCACCTGTTGTAAGGGCAGGAATCTTCATGACACACTTGTCTGTAGCCATTAAATGGAACCAAAACAGCAACTGCCTTGGCTGGGTCACCAGCCTTGCTGTTGTTTCAGAGTTAGAGGACAAAAATATTCAAAATATTTTTTAGTGCTTTGAGAGTCATTGTTTTAAGATCAGGGATTTCATTAACTGTAAATCCATAGGTGGTGATTTATCAGGCATGATGTATGTGCCATTTGGATTAAGTGGGAAAGATACAGGGAGCTGAGGAGGAGATCATTTTAGTTATATTAGAAGTGGCGTTGATACCCCAATATGTTGTCACATTAGAGAGATTCATGAGGACCTTAACTTCAGCGAGATTGAGCTTGTGAGACAATCACCGAGAGGTGGTGATTGGGAAACTAAAATCCTATAGAAATAAAGTAAATGGATACATAGACTTCGATCTGTATATCCTGCAGTTCTCAATGAAATATTAACTTTCAGCTGTTTTGTCTAGAAAACTGTATTCTCTCTTTCTAGTCAGTTTTACATATTACCAGCCAGAAAGTACTTTCTTTACTTAATTAATTTTTGTGAATATCAAAGTCCATGATTGTACTGTTTCTGTATAGATGTTATAAAGTTTTAGTATTGTCGAGAGCGGGGCTAAAGTTATATTTTGGGCTTTCAGTGTTTTTTAATATTTTCTTTTTCTATTTGTGTGTATTTTTTTGCATTTAATTTACATATAATGCCTCAGAAAATATTTTCAGTGGGGGCCTTTTTACATACATTTTTTTTTTTTGCTTGTTTCCTGTGTCACTGGACCTGACACAAAAGCCCTAGTTACAGAGGAAATACCCCACTACATGAATAGCTGATCTGCATCTTAGAAGACCCAGCAGTTCCTTTAGTTACGGAGCCCTGGCAATCAGACTGGAAGTCTTCCCATTTATCTGTATACACAGCGCTCATTAAGTGCAATTAGTGCACAGCTGAACACTCTGCTAGGTCGTTTTAAAATGGCCGTGCCCTGATGGTGGAAATCTATGGAAGGTTGGTATCTAGTTAATGGCAGCTCTGTTGTACAGTTGGAGTCCTAAGCCAGGAAGGATAACAACTCACACTGTGATTGTATATTTTTGACCATTAACAGACATTTTCACACATCTGTATACATCCTACAGATAATGAAAAAAGCAAGAGGTATTAGGCCCCGTTCACACGGCTTATTTGCCGACGGATTGGCGCCGTATTCTGCGCCGGATTTGCGCTTCAATACGGCGCCAATCCGTCGGAGTCATTACGGTAATCCACTGCTCTCATAGAGAACAGTGGATTCCGTCCGTCCTCCCGCTCGGCAAATCCGCCGCGGGGGGAGGAAGTGACATGCACTTTTTTTACGGCGGGGGACGCGCCGTAAACAATGCATTGTCTATGGGGCCGGGAGCAGCGCCCCCGCCGCGCTCCGGTCCCCCCCCCCTCCCCCCCCCAATTCACGGCGGATTTGTGCGCTCAATACGGCGCACAAATCCGCCGTGAATAAGCCGTGTGAACACGGCCTTATAGTGTCTCTTGTCACATTATGTTATACTAATTTTAAATACATAATAGTTTTCTACATAGTTTTTACGAAGATGGTGCAGGATTTTTCCTGTTCTTTTAAGTGGTATGTTAGGCTGTATGAAGCTAAACAGCTGTTTTGAAAGATGCACCAGATTTATCATACATCATGTGCCACTGTAATTTGCATGGTGTATTCTTAAACTATCTGTATCTGGTAGTTTTGAGCCTAATCATCCGGAAAATGGTTAGTTCAGCACGAAATTTAAGTTTTTTTCCGAACCCGAGCAAAACCAAATTTTTTGCCGCAAGTTCGGTAAAAAGTTTGGGTTTGGCACAGGTGTTAGACAACTTTTTCAGCAGCTTCCTTCAGTTTTGGCGGCCAGCCAATCAGTGCAGAGCACAGAGGGGGTCAAAAACGTCACCAGTGAGGGTGTAGGGATCTCGTCTGCTAAAATCACATGACTGTCTTATGTGTATGTCACTGTATTTCCTGTTGAACGCCATTTTCACCTTACTCTCTGTAGTGAACACACTGCTGCCTGTGTCAGCTGCTTTGCCAGCAGGCAGAAATAACATTTAATAGCAATTTAACACAGGAAAAGCTGCTAGTGAGATTACTCAGGGGGGGAGAGCTAGCTTAGGGAATTATACACAGCAATAGTTAGGAAGTTAGAAAGTTTTGTATAGATATTCCATAGAAAAAATTCTGTTTATAATCTATTTGCCCGTTGCAAAGTATAGGCATTTAAGACCACTTGATTTGCTGTGAGGGTTCTTCCATACGACTCCAAGAGGTTGGAGGTACAACACAACACGGTAGGCTCTATTAAGATAGGGACCTACTATAAACAAACAATTTCACCTCTCTTAGCCTTTCTAGGCCTCCAGACTTTTCAGGGGATGAGGGTCCAAGCTACACTTTGTTCTGATTAAAAACAGCCAAAGTGTTGATGGTGGTCTACCAGAAAAAATTGAGCACAATTGGTTGTGCTTGAGTGTGGAGAGGGGTATGACCTGATGTTGTGTCATATTTGTGTGGTTTGAGATGTGGTCTGGCTTGATGTCATGTGCTTAGGTAGAGTCACTGTGTCACGTTCGTGTCATCTGACTCTGGTCGTCGGCGACTGCCGCTGTGACCATAACTGCGGCTTTGCTTTATCCTGTGTGAACACAGTCCTCTACCTTGGACTTTAATTGAATCCTGGTCAACGCCCGGGGCCAGGAACTTTCCAGCACTCTCTGAGTTAATCTATTCTCTTGGTGATGGACAGGTTCTGCTCCCTATCACTTCTCCTAGGTTTCCTCCTCCCCCCAATTTATAGTTGCCACTTCCTTCCCTCCTTTCCTGCTATAGGTTATTCCCTGTAGTTCGCCCTCTGTTCTCTTGTTGTTTCTGAGCTTTCCTGACCTTTCGCTTTGGACCCCGGTTATTCTCTTTGCCTCACGTCTCTGTACCTCACTGCCCATACTGTTGCCGACTTAGGACCGCCCGACTATGCTTATTTGTTCTGTGTCTGTTTGTCCTGTCTGTGTTGCACCTATATCAGCTATCAGTCTTCCGGTTGGGGCCGGCCTATTAAGGAGTCGAGTTCCCCAAAAGGCAGGGACAAGGGCTGGGATCAGAGTCAGGGCCCACTTGTCTGTGTGTGTGTGTCCCTGACCAGTCCCTGACATTATAGCAGGCCCTTATTCTAAACCATCTCACCTGCGGTTCAGTATGAGTACCGACCTGTCGGTCTCGGACCGCCTGGATGAGTTAAACACGCAATTCCAGGGCATGGCAGGCCTTATGTCCCAGATCTCACTTCGACTGGATGCCATGTCCAATCCGGCGCCTGATCCAGTCGTCCCGTTAGTATCCGTACTCCCTCCTGGGTTTGTGGGTCAAAATGTACAGCACAAACCAAACATGCGACTTCCTGACGGTTTTGATGGAAACCCTGATAAGTTTCGGACCTTCAGGGAATCGCCTGTTTTTCCGGTTCAACCACTTTTCCTCTGAGGCTGAGAAGGTTGCCATGGCGGTGTCCCTCCTCCAGGGTCCACCTCAGGATTGGGCATTAAGTTTGCCTCCTGAGGCCCCAGAGTGGAGATCGGTGGACAAATTTTTTCTAACATTGGGCCATATTTATGATGACCCTAACCAGACAGCGTTAGCGGAAACTCATCTCTTGTCCATCCAGCAGGGTCATCGCGCGGCTGAGGATTACTGTTCTGAATTCCGCCAATGGAGCTCGGTAATTGGGGGGGCCTGCCCCAACCTCTGAAGACCCTCTTCAGACAGCCCCTGTCTGAAGATGTGAAGGATGCTATGGTCAGTCATCCTATTCCAGAGACCTTAGGGGATTTCATGACCTTGGCCATATCTATTGACAGAAGGTTGAGAGAAAGATGCAGGGAAAAGATGGGGGGGTTTACTGGAAAGTTTAGGTTGGGTTCCCCTGTCAAATCTTTCTCCGCTGTGTCTGCTAAAACTCCTCCTCCGCTCTTCTCACCATCTCCTGCTGCGGGCTCAGGAGAGGAACCCATGGTGTTGGGCTCCGCGTCGGCAGCTATCAGGAGGAAACATCGAGCGGACAATGCCTTGTGTTTCTACTGTGGGGAGTCCGGCCATGTTCTGAGGAGCTGCCCGACCCGGCCTAAGTCACCGTGGGAGATCGGCAAATGCCTGAAGGACAGCAAGAAGGATAACTCAAGCATACAGGTACCCCTTAATTGGGATAATAAAATTTATTTGCCGGTACCCTTAATTTCTGGGACCAAGAGTTTTGTTTGCCAAGCCATGATCGATTCAGGAGCAGCCGTTAGTTTCATTAGCATGACTGTGGCCCAAGCCTTAGGGTTAGAACTAATTCCGTTATGTTCTCCCTTTTCGGTTTCAGGTGCAGATTCTACCCCCTTAATGGAGGGAAGAATAGAATACCGTACCACTGAAATTACTTTGAATGTTGGGTGCCTGCATTCCGAACAATTGTCTTTTTTCATAATGGAGAGACTTACTAGAGATATTATTTTGGGCTTACCATGGCTACGCCTCCATAATCCTGTGCTTGACTGGAGGACTGCTGAGTTGGTTAAATGGGGGGAGTCATGTGGTCCTCATTTAAAGACTGTACAGTCCTTGGTGTGTTCTATAAATGATAATTATACTATGCCCGACTTCGTCTCCGATTTCGAAGACGTCTTTGATGAGACCATTAATGACACCCTTCCGCCGCATCGGCCATATGATTGCGCTATAGACCTCGTTCCGGGGGCAAAGCTGCCTAAGGGTCGTATTTTCAACTTATCTACCCCAGAACGAGAATCTATGCGTCAATATATCAAGGAAAGTCTGGAAAAAGGTCACATACGACCATCTACCTCGCCGGTGGGTGCTGGGTTTTTCTTCGTCGAAAAAAAAGATGGAGGCCTCCGTCCTTGTATTGACTACAGGGAGCTCAATAAGATCACTGTAAAGGACCAGCATCCACTTCCTCTGATCCCGGATCTTTTTAGCCAGGTTTTGGGTGCCCATTGGTTTTCCAAAATCGATCTCCTCGGGGCATACAACCTAACCCGGATCAGAGAAGGTGACGACTGGAAGACGGCCTTTAATACACCTGAGGGGCGCTTCGAATACCTAGTCATGCCTTTTGGTCTTTGTAATGCCCCGGCCGTTTTCCAACGATTTGTTAATGATATCTTCAGGGACCTTCTGGGACGTTTTGTTATTGTGTATTTAGATGACATCCTCATCTTTTCTCTGGATTATGATACTCATCGGAATCATGTAAGGGAGGTCCTCTCCAGGTTATGTCAGAATCAATTATGCGCCAAACTGTCTAAATGTTTGTTCAGAGTCCAGGAGATAGAGTTCTTGGGGTACATTCTTAGTCCTAGTGCTATAAGTATGGATCCACAAAAGGTTTCGGCCATCACTCAGTGGGTGAGACCTACTACCTTGAAAGAGATCCAAAGTTTTTTAGGTTTTGCTAATTATTATCGCAAATTTATTAAGAATTTTTCCTTGATTGTGAAACCCCTCACTGACCTTACTAGAAAAGGGGCTGACCCCCCCTCCTGGACACCTGAGGCTGAACAAGCATTCTTTACCTTGAAAAAATGTTTTACTTCTGCACCTGTCTTGGTCCACCCAGATCCAGAACAACCTTTTGTCGTAGAGGTGGATGCATCTGAAACAGGGGTGGGAGCCGTCCTGTCCCAGGGAACTGAACCTTCTACTACTCTCCGACCCATTGCCTTCTTCTCCAGAAAATTCTCCACGGTGGAGATCAACTACGATATTGGTAACCGGGAACTGTTGGCCATAAAATGGGCTTTTGAAGAGTGGAAAACACCCTTTTGGAGGGGACAGGCTAGGGTGACTGTGCTTACTGATAATAAAAACCTTCTGTATCTTGACAATGCTAAACGGGTGAACCCCTGTCAAGCACGATGGGCTTTGTTTTTTACGCTCCCAGACTTGTGGAAAAGGTCCACAAAGCTAACCCCTCCAATCCAGGGGGGTCTAAAGAGGGTCTGGTGGCCCCTCATAGAAGGGGGGTACTGTCACGTTCATGTCATCTGGTCTGGTCGTCGGCGACCGCCGCTGCGACCATAACTGCGGCTTTGCTTTATCCTGTGTGAACACAGTCCTCTACCTTGGACTTTAATTGAATCCTGGCCAACGCCCGTGTCCAGGAACTTTCCAGCACTCTTTGAGTAAATCTATTCGCTTGGTGATGGACAGGTTCTGCTCCCTATCACTTCTCCTCTGTTTCCTCCTCTTCCCTATTTATAGTTGCCACTTCCTTCCCTCCTTGCCTGCTATAGGTTATTCCCTGTAGTTTGCCCTCTGTTCTCTTGTTGTTTCTGAGCTCTCCTGACCTTTTGCTTTGGACCCCGGTTATTCCCTTTGTCTCACGTCTCTGTACCTCACTGCCCGTACTGTTGCCGACTTAGGACCGCCCGACTACGCTTATTTGTTCTGTGTCTGTTTGTCCTGTCTGTGTTGCACCTATATCAGTGCAGCTATCAATCTTCCGGTTGGGGCCGGCCTATTAAGGAGTCGGGTTCCCCAAAAGTCAGGGACAGGGGCTGGGATCAGAGTCAGGGCCCACTTGTCTGTGTGTGTGTGTCCCTGACCGGTCCCTGACAGACTGCTTTGGCCATGAGCCCATCATGTTGTTAAGACAGTCCTGGCCTATTGGGCAATAATTTGGTGAAAATCTGCTTCTGTATCCATATTCTTGAGGTCAGGTTCTGAAGGAAGAAATGAGTTGCCTGAAAGAAGGTAGAAATTGTACAGAAAAGTACCTGAGAATAATCTCAAGAGGTAAGCACTTTTAGGCTTGATTCACATATGTGTTGGAGGTTCCATTCAGAACCTCCGTCGCATGTTCTGCGTTATATATTGTATCTAATCAAAAAACATGACAGCGGAAACCCAATGGACCCAATTGATTACAATGGGTTCAGTCGGTTTCCATCATGGCATCCATTGTGAAACGTATCCCTTGGATTCCATTTTCTCCTCTGCAATTTGTTACTGTTGTTTGAAACGTTAAAGAAAAAGTGCCACCTGCTATTAAAATAAGCACTTTGTGCCTCTAATGAGAATTACAACTGCCAAGATTGCGTACCATTGTATGAGAAATAATAAAAATAAAAGTAAAATTTTTAAAATAAGTATCATTTATTATTATAAATAAGGGAGATGAAATATTACGCTGTCTAGTGATCGTTAATTACTTTCACCTATATGTGCATGTAATTGTTTGCCAAGTTTTACTTCATGCAATGTGTTTGCTACAACATAAACACTAACTTTCGTCTCTCTAACTTGCATGATTCAAATAGTATACTTATCACTTTCCCATACATTCTGACGCAGGACTGCCATATTTTTTAATAGAAGAAAACCTGTTTTCTTTTATCTATAATTTGCACCAGGCTGACATTTTTAAACATGTGTTGCTGCATGGATATAAAACAGCTGTGTCAGACAGCAGGTAGCCAAAGTCAAAATGTAAGGTTTCACTTGCAAAATGTCATTGTTCATGATGTAAAGCTTTACATCTTTATGTTATGGATAAATTTAGCTATGAAATTGATTGTATTTTACAGACTGTGCTAAACTAATGTGAACTTTTATGCTTTAATATGGAAGGCAGTTTGTGTTGGCATTGAACTAGCAAAACCACTTGCCCCACACATGCTACTGCTCATGGCAATGTTTCAACAATATTAATGTTCTTCAAATGAAAACTAAACGTGGAGGCGTGCGGGAAAAATGAACTTGAAAAAAATAGCTGTGTCACTAAAGAGGCTTTCCTATCACAGTAAGTGCTGCTGGAAGGGCCAATTACTGTAAGGTATGTCATTTTCAAAATGCATGTTACTAAAAAATATGTATGCTTCACCTAATACAGGCCTTTTCTGCACCTTCAACTTGCTCTCTTGTCTCCTTGGTTACCGACCACCGCTGTGTGCTTTCAGCGATGGCTGGTAATGCAGCGTTACTGTGACTTTGCCTGTGACCAGGATAGCAGAGGATAGCCACAGGAACTTTTGCTCATACAGTTTTTGATAACATTTCATTACTAGCCACAACTGAAAGTGCACAATGGTGGTTGGTAACCAAAGACACAAGAGAGCAAGTTGAAGGTGCAAAAACTACCTGTGTAAGGTAACTAGGTAAGGTAACTGTTTTTTGATAACTAGCATTTGGAAAATAACTTAACTTATAGAAATCGGCCCTTCCAGCATCACATACTGTGATGGAAATACCCCTTTGAGGAATTAAATTTCTCCATCATCTGAACCTCGCACTGCCATTGCCATATCAGTTATTTGGAAGGTGCTACGCCATACAAACAACAATTAACTCTCAACCCTTAGGCCTCGTTCACACGGCTTATTTCAGAACGTATTTACAACGGATTGCCGATCGTACATACGTTCTGAAATCAGTTGAAAATCAGTTGCAAATAAGTGCCACTAAGTGTGGCACGTATTTGTAACTGATTTCCCGACGGATTCACCATCTCCAATCATTGTAGGTGGTGAATCCGTCCGTAAATAATTGACATGTGAATTGTTTTTCCGTCCGGATTGCCGTCGTCAATCCGCGGCGGCAATCCGGAACGGAACTACGCGTCGTGTGAACGACGCGCCGTATTTTCTATGGAAATCAATAGAAAATAGGCTGTGACTTATTTCGGACGGATTTGCCGACGGATTGACGATCGTCAATCCGTCGGCAAATACGCGGCGAAATAAGCCGTGTGAACGAGGCCTTATAGTTTTAAGTGTACCTTAAAAACACATCTTCTTAGGCAGGCCTACGAAGAACCCTGATTGCAATTCCTTTGTCAATCACATCACAATCCATGTGCTCATAGGCACATATCTGTATTAAGATGTACAGTCTGGACGGCAGGTCCATCCACATTTGTATGTATACTACCCCATATTTATGGAAGATAAGCGAACCATTGTACACATTAAGCACTTCTCCCCTTTTTTCTCACCCCTTCTTCCACAAAGATTTTAAGCTCTCACCAGCAGTGCCCTCACACCTCTTGTTTGATTTGATAATGGGTTTGTTTCTTTGTAGTATTTAGTTTTGTCTGCATCTTCACCCTCTGTACTGTAAAGTGGTGCAGAATATGTTGGTGCCACATAAATAAATACTATTATTACACATACATTTTTAGCCTTAGTCACCCCCAATAATCACTTCCCTCTGGTAGGAGCCCTACAAAAATAAGAAGTCTTCAGCTTTCATTTCAGGATCATGCCCTATTACGTGTAACAACACTTATCATTTGTAGTTTAAAAAATTATTTCATTAAAAAACATCTGCGCGTGTTAGCTGTTCAGGATTATTTAGACTTGAAATGGTCACGTACACTAATGAAGGAAGGTGGGTACTCAAGTGGAGAGGGTCAAAACAGGCCTGTAATATCAAGACTATATAATCCATGGCATACCAATAAAGTATATTGCAGACATAGGTTTATTTACAAGGATCAGCAGAAGAATATTGCTGAGAGGCCATATATATATAGTACATAGAAACTGATTACTGCATAAGATCAAGGAGGAATACAAATTTTAGAGGGATAAATGTCGAAAGTGCCAATATTTCGGTCACAGGCCTTTATCAAACGACGTCTGTCATCATCTAGCATGAGTTAATGTTAATGAGATGAAAAGAGACTCTGGACTCTGAGGGTAACAGCTACCCAGGAGTTCATAGGGGCAGCAGAAGAAAAGAATCTGCAGTAAAAGCTGTGTGTAGTATGTGGTAGTCCAGAGTGTCTGTCTGGTAAGGAATAGAGAGTCTATTTTCATCTCATTAACACTAACTCGTGTTAGATGATGACAGATGTCATTTGATAAAGGCCTGTGACCGAAACATCGGCACTATCAACATTTGTTATCCCCCTAAAATTTGTATTCCTCCTTGATCTCATGCAAACGTTTCTATTTACT
>JAODAL010049887.1:0-27837 GCA_025379985.1 Phyllomedusa bahiana | reverse complement strand
GGGTTTTTTGCACCAATAAAATAATCATAAAGTTACTAAAAAATTTCGGGTACCCCAAATTTTAAATACAAGGTGGCCCCTTTAAAACAAAAGGGGCTGCAAAAAATTAAAATTTTTAAAAATTTAAACCCCCAAGGGGGCGGGTATGTTTGGCCAAAAAGGGGTTTTTAAAAAAAATGCCAATTTAAAATCAGGTTGAAACAGAGTCTGGGCCCCTTTTAAACCAAATCCCACCCCCCTTTCCAAAACCTGCCCGCCCTTCCATCCCCCCAAACCCCCCCCCTCCCTTTGGGCTTTTCACGCTAGATGTTTCTAAAAATTCTCTTTCAAACAAAACAAAAAAACTAAAAATACTCTAATCTCCCTAAAACCCTAAATTTTTTTTTTTTTTTTTTTTTTTTTTTTTTTTTTTTTTTTTTTTTTTTTTTTTTCCAGCTAAAAGCATAAAGGTCTTTAAAATAAAAAAAAAAACGGTGTCCGAGCTGAGCGTAATTGAAAACACGCAGAACGCCTTGGCTCTATTGAAACACTGAAACCTGATACTGAACAGGAAACGCGTTCTATATTAAAGGGTTTCATGTGATTTTTCTAGCCAATGCCCAACCAAAACCAAAACCCCAAAGTCATGACGTCCACACCCACTCACCCTGCCTATGCCCCTAATCAAAATTTGCTGGCCGGCAAATTTACAAAAAGCTCCAAAAAAGGCGCGATAAGAAATAGATTATTTTCAAAATTGTCCCCCTAAAAAGCCGGGGCCGATTTCAATTTTTGTCATATAATCTTTTCATCCCTACCTATTACGATTACCTTATATACAAAATTATACTGGGTTTTAAAGGCAATACAAATATTGGCATGGGGAAAACAGGGGGACTTTTTGATAGTTTGTAAAGGGTCCCCCCGGGCCTGCTCTGTGGTGAAATTCCTGTTGACTGCGAATTTGGTCCCACGTCCGCCCGCTGCAGACACTGAAAGGAGGATTGGTGGGAGGGGGTAGCTGCTAAAAAGGTTTAATAGGGAAATTAGAAAAGAACGAAAGGGGGGCGACCAGCATAAAGAGAAAAAGCAAAAATTTTTAAAAATTTTATTCAATTCTGCCCCCGGGGGTTTTATTTTTTTTAAATTTTGCTGTCGACTCAACCTGCCTCCCCCCCGGGTTTGCTTCACAAGTTTGGGGTACAAAAAAGGGGGACACGGCAGGGAGAAGAGCAAAAAAAAACAACTTTCCCCGCCAAAATTCATGGCAACCCTAACTATTTTCCCCCTTTCCGGAGATGCGGGGAAAAGGCGCTTGGGCATTAAACACCTCTACCACCCATTTTAAAACTGGCCATGGTGCCACCTTTGATTTTTGGGGTGAAAAGGCTTCACCGGGATTGGATTTCGGGGGAGCACTGGACTTCATCTTCACCTTCAGCCAATGCAAATTGGATTGGACTCCACTGCAGGAAACTCCCAGGTCACTACCAAGGACAAGGTCACTCGAGTCAGATGAATTGAACGAAGTACGGAGGGTTTCAAAGACATTGCACAACGGGGGGGTATGCAGGGGGCTTCTATCAGGTGGGTATTACAGTTGTGAAAGCACATATACCAGGGTCCCCCACAGAAAATTGCACGTTAACTTCCACCAGAACAAATTTTAAGTCACCACTTGTGACAAAGGTCTGGGGCAAGGGTTTTCCCCAAAAAAACCGTTGGGGTCTGGGGTTAATTAGGAAAGGGGGCACATGCATTGCCCTTTTAAAATTTGGGAAGTGGGCGCCTCCTGAGGGGAGCCAGCGTGGAAAAACTACCCCATAGAAAATCACTAAAAAGGATAAAAGGGGGATGAAATGTATTTTTCTTTGACCTCTTTCGTCAACATTAACATGGATTTTACAGTGGTGATTTGAAATTTGTGAACCCTTAACGCCCGCCCATTGTCTCTTGACTGCAGATGGATTGTCATCTCAGTCAGAAGCAACACAACTCAGCTAGGAAATAGCTTAGTAACGTTTTTCCAGAAGTCCTGTGCTAGCAGGAAGCCCCATCTCTGCTGTTTAAAACTTTGATTGCCATGGTTCGTGACTGTAGTAGGATCAAAGGGGATTACCCTGCTCCATCGAGTCAACAGTATTCTCCATGCCTGATGGAGCCTGGGGAATATCTATGCAGTTAGTACGGAGGAGCTAGAGTGTGTTACCTCAACAGCAGCATGTGTCACACTGATATCACAAAGAATATGGTAAAAAAAGTTGGAAACCAAGACCCTTTTTATTGATAAACAAAACATTTAATTTCCTTCTGACTCACTGAGTCTTTGGAAAGCAAAAGCCAGTTAGTCAAGCCAGCATAACTCATCTGCATACAGCTGTTTCAGGGTTTTGCCCCTCATCAGTGCAGAGCAGAGTTTACTGGATGTCTGGGTGGGAGGCAGATGAGTTTTCCTGGCTTGGCTAACAGCCCTTTTGCTTTCAAAAGACTCAGTGAGTCAGAAGAAAATTGATGATTTATTTCATCCAATATAGGGTGTGTGAGCTTCCAGATCTTTTCCCATAATGCCTTGTGATATGCAGATGCTTAGTGTGGTACAAAAAGGCAATTTTCAAATCCCTACACACCTATATGGTGCTCTCCCTAAGGAGAGATATTCCCTTTCTGTGTCATACTGACACATACTGTAATGTATTAGTATACAGAAGTATACAGGAGTCTACTAACACATAACTAAATGTAAACAAAAGTGTACAACACCCCTTACCGGGATTAAAAAAAGAAAAAAACATAAAAAGTTTTGGAAAAAAAAACTGAATTAAAAAATAAAGATTTAATAAAAAAATGAATCTGCATACATTGTACATAAAAAGCCTCATCATGCCATCACTACGACCACATCATCTCTCATCACAGATGTATAATTATTATCCCCTGATGAACCATATCTTGGGGAAACGCGCCCGGGACTTATGTCTGTTTTCTTTATGTTTGTTACTGAAATAATTTAGTTAGTTAGGGTGAGTCGCCGAGAGGTGGGGTCCCCTTTGGGGGCGAGTGCTCTATCTGGAAAGGACTAGTATAGTGATAGCGAAGTGCTTTTTCTTTTATTTTGTATATACTGGTCCAATGGGCAAGGGAGTCTACTGTGACAAGTCTTCCAGAACCGGAGTTTTTTGACCACATTTTTGACCACTTTTTCCTCCCTCTTATGGGGGCACGTCTCCCCTGCTAAAGGAAATTTGGGTACAATGCTTTTTGCGTGTTTAGCTAGACATTGTCCACTTGCTTTTGTATCTAGTACTGATATACCCGGTACTTTAACATAAAGTTGCATATTTGTATAGTGCTATATGTGTGAGGCCATTATTATATATAAAGGATAATTATTTTAAATGAATATCTTTTAATAGATTATTGTTTTAGGAATTTTTCTTTTGATCTGTGAGACGGTTTTCTATATTCCTATTATTATCTCTTTTTTCTGTGAGTTGTTCACATAAAAAGCTACTCATATTAGGTATCGACACGACCATAGTAAAACATGTAGCATTAATCTAATGGGTTATTTAGTGTGAAATATGAATGATGTAAAAAAAAAAAAAAATAACATTTTTTTATGTTTACGCTGCAGCTAAAAAAATAAATAAATTACACAGTGATTTATATGTAAACTCAAACTGCGCCCCCCAAAAATACAACGTCTCCTACATAAAACAATTTCTCATACAACTGCGTCACTGAAAAAACTGTAAAAAAAAAGTTATGATTGTTGAAATGCAGGGAGGCAAAAATTTAAAAATGAAGGCCTTTCTCAGGCCTGGTGCTTAAGGGGTAAAGAATTTTCTAGATTTCTGCATACATTTGACCGAAAACTCCATACGATTCTAACCCACGTGGATAAAGACCCAATTATAAAACAATAGTCAAAAATATGAGAATTACTCGCTTATTGACAAAATTTTCAAATATCACCTTTGTGAGTGGTAAACGTATGTGAACCTTCAGGATTACTCTAAAAATAGATGTAAAACTTGACCTTTAATAATCTAGTAAAATACAGACTATCAATAATCCAAAAGGCCCACAATAAGAGGGCTTACACGAAAAAGTAATATGTGAGGGCCATATTACCCTATTACACGCTAGGCTACAGTAACATCCTGTTTGAATTTGTTCCTGTAATTCTGTCCTTCTCAGATCTATATTTGTGTGACGCGGTTTTCTCTACTATTCACTCATATTCTATTGTCCCCTGAGTAATTCCTGTACAACCTAGGAAGGAAACGCGTTGGCACTTTTTGGGACTTTATCATTTGATTATTATTCTATTGGGCCCCCACTGATCAGGGTGCACCAGGGCATAATAGCCAAGGTTCCAGGTGCGGCCGCTTTTGTCGGGACAATGTCCCCATGTCGTTTGCTAGGCAGTCCGTAGCATGGAGTGTTATAGGGTTAATTTAGCCTTTACGCATTGTTTTTCCTGTTCAGTGTAAGCCCCTCACTTTTATACCTTGTGGATTATTCTTAGTCCGTATGTTACTAGATTATTAGCGGTTAAGTTTTACATCTATTTTTTCCAGTGATTAATTCTTTGTTCCTGACAATACATTGGATTACAGCACAAAGAGAACAAAAAGCCAGCTCACCATTCCAATAATGTTGACCGCAGGGATCCTCCAGGTGCATGGAGATAAATAGATGCAGCACAGAAGAAAGTTGATCCAGCGATCGGTAAATGAGTGATAAAAATAATGCCTTTATTGTAATAAAATTAATAACAAGATGGAAGGCTGAGAGGGGCACAAAGTGGCAAAAATATGTACGCCGATGCATTTCGGGATGTTATCCCTTAACCATAGCATACAAAAATGAAGCCCAATCCTCAATATATAGTAACCTAAAGACGTCACTAGTGCCCTTACCATCAATGGGAGCCGGACCAATCCAGGTGACGCCAGGTTGTATCTTTTTGTATCGTTTAATCCGGAGTCCTCCTGGCAATATCTTTGGACCTTTCTCAAGCTATTGTGCTTTTTGCATTCTATCCCCTAAGGAACCCTTGGTTATATGAAAAGGGGGAAACGCGTCGGGTTCCACTGTAAAGTGGTTTGGTTACAAGATTTTATTTTGCCCTGATTTAGGGCATTTTGTATAGGGCATTCTTTTGAGGGTTAGTTTGTGGGGCCGCCCTTATCGGGGCGATGTCCCCGCTTTATTAGTCACTGTTTAGGGACTTTATAGGTGATACTAGTCTGGCCATTACCCCTTAACATTAGATTTAAAGGGGTTACCCCATTCTGGCCTTATTATATACCCTCTTATGCCCTTTGTTGTCTATTTTGTGGGGGTTTTCTTGGATCTATTTTAGAGTATATTTATTAAAGGTTATATTTTATTTGGGTTATTTTTTGTGCTGTGACTTTGTTTGATGGACCCAAAGCTTTATAGTTGTTTGGCAGTGTTTCATAACATAAACTCACCTGAAGCTGGGGAAGCGTGCCGTTCATTGCCACTGCCACGAAAGCTCAACTTCCTATGTTTGAGGGAAATGATGCAAAGAATACGTCACAGCGACAGATCAGCTAACCGATGAATGTGTGCTCCATTCCCCAATGCATAGAGACTGCGCAAGCGCAGTGACAGGAATGGATCGATACAGCAAGTGCTGATGCTGAGACCAGTGCAGCATGTATATTGCAAATCCCAGACAATACAGAGTGGCAAGTGGGTGGTAAAAACAAAAGAACATTGGATTACGTTTCAGATTTACTTATATTGTAACTTGTTAAACCTTCAGGATTATCAGATAATTTGAAGGTGTCTGTTATGGAATTGCCATTTGAGCAATTACTCAAAATGGAATTGTTAGTCACAAAATTCGCCAAACAGTCAAAACATAGCAAATCTAAGGGTCCGTCCACACGTTAAGCATTTCTAGACAGAAATGCACATGGAATCGCATTTTAAAAAGATATTAAAAATTGATTGGAAAACTTCCATCTAAACCTCAATTAAAAATCCACTTTGCAATCCACACAACTTGGATTTTCTGAGGTCAGATGTCTAAACCAGCGATTAAAAAAAAGAAAAAAATTTTACGCCGTATTTCACTAGGAAAACGATGGAAACTTTACTATTGAAGTCAATGGGATGGCATGAAAAATGACAAGAAAGCTTTGAGCGTGTTTTTTTGGAATTTTTTGGAGGCCAATCCACGTTCAAAAACTTAACAGTGCTGTATGATGCAAAAATGACTGAAAAATCTGAAAGAAGTAAACAACAACAAAAAAAAAATTGGATCAACACTTCAACACTTTAACACTTTAGCAACACTTTAACAAATGGGCTGAACTGGATGGACGTATGTCTTTTTTCGGCCTGATAAACTATGTAACTATGTAAGAGTCAACAGTCCCCGGGTTTTTGTGTAAACTATTTGTTTAAAATTTGTGTTCGGATTCTTGTTAGTTGACGCGGTTTTAATATTCAGGATCCAATGTGTATTTTTCCTTTGGGGTTTGGAGGTGTCCTAAATCCTCTGAAACAGCTACCTTAAGCCCAAAATTCTGGGTATCAGGGACTAAGTCACAGAAAAAATGGGACATTATTTACTCAAAAACACAAACACGCGGCCAAACTTACAGCTCAATGGCTGGACTATGGACGGGACTATGGACTGAACCCAGTAGGAGGCAATTAAAAGCCCCAATGCTACTTGGTAAATATATTACAGGTGCAGATAACTAATGAGCAGCAGCTCACACACCCTCCACTAGGAGGGCAAATGAATAATAAAAAAAACTGCACATTGGGTAAGTACCAGTTCACACCAATCTGCAGAAAAGCCACAGTTTCACTAGCGATGGACGAATTTCTCAAAAGTTCGGTTCGCTCACTTCGCCGAATTTCCCGAGAAAAATAACTTCGGTCCGAATTTCTTCGGGACGAATCACGTTAAAAAACAGCTATTTCCAGGCTGCACAGAGCCTGCAGGGTGCTGTAGAACGTTGTGCCATGCTTAAATATGCAGAGGGAGATTGGTTTGGTCTTCATACAATGTTGTGTTTTAGTATGACACGCACATGACTGCCGTCGCTCTTAGAATCGCTTCACTATAAAATTCCCTGGGCACTTAAGAGGGCAAAACTGACCAAAAAACTGAAGCGGGAATGTTGCCTGATAAAGTCATGGCAGCAAAAGCTGGAAAAAAACAAGCTGAGAGCTCAGTTGGCAACATTAGTGACACAGTGTGGAGATGACGGCGGCAGCCACAGCAGCATGAGGTCAGAGAGTGGCACAATGACATTCTGGAGGTGGCAAAAACAGGAGTAGGCCACAGAGTGGGACAATGACACAGTGTCTAGTCCACGGCAGCAGCCACAGCAGCAGCATGAGGTCAGACAGTGGCACAATGACATTCTGGAGGTGGCAAAAACAGAAGTAGCCACAGAGTGGCACAATGACACAGTGTGGAGTCACGGCGCAGCAGCATGAGGCAGAGAGTGGCACAATGACTGTCTGTTGGTTGCAAAAACAGGAGTAGGCCCCAGAGTGGCACAATGACACAGTGTGGAGGTCACGGCAGCAGCAGCATGAGGTCAGAGAGTGGCACAATGACATTCTGGAGGTGGCAAAAACAGGAGTAGGCCACATAGTGGCACAATGACACAGTGTGGAGGTGACGGCAGGAGCAACAGCATGAGGTCAGAGAGTGGCACAATGACACAGTATGTAGGTCACAGCAGGAGCAACAGTAGCAGCATGAGGTCAGACATTGGCACAATGACACTCTGGAGGTGGCAAAAACAGTAGTAGGCCACAGAGTGGCACAATGACAGAGAGTGGAGGTGACGGCGGCAGCATCAATGAGGTCAAACAGTGGCACAATCATATTCTGGAGGTGGCAAAAACTGGAGTAGGCCACAGAGTGCACAATGACAGAGAGTGGAGGTGACGGCGGCAGAGCAACAGCATGAAGTCAGACAGTGGCACAATGACACAGTGTGGATGTCACGGCACCAGCAACAACAGCAGCAGCATGAGGACATGAAGTGGCACAATGACAGAGTGTGGAGGTGATGGTGGCAGCAGCATGAGGTCAGAGAGTGGCACAATGACATTCTGGAGGAGGCAAATACTGGAGTAGGCCACAGAGTGGCAAAATGACAGAGAGTGGAGGTGACGACAGCAGCCACAGCAGCACGAGGTCAGACAGTGGCACAATGACAGAGTGTGTAGGTCATGGCAGCAGCCACAGCAGCAGCATGAGGTCAGACAGTGGCACAATGACATTCTGGAGGTGGCAAAAACTGGAGTAGGCCACAGAGTTGCACAATGACAGAGAGTGGAGGTGACGGCTGTAGGAGCAACAGCATGAGGTCAGAGAGTGGCACAATGACACAGTGTGGATGTCATGGCAACAGCAGCAGCAGCATGAGGTCATAAAGTGGCACAATAACAGAGTGTGGAGGTGGGTGGCAATACCAGTCCCTGGTAAAGATGGTTGGTGGCAGATGGAGAAACTGTCAGCAGATGTGTGGCATCCGGTGGGTGGCGGCATCAGAATAGTGGCTGAGGCAGGTATTTTGAACCCAGACTCATTTCTCACAGTTTGGGTGAGGCGTCATGGCTGATGTAGTCTGACGCCTAAGGCATTGGTGTGTGGAAATCCTGGCCGATCCACGCCTGATTCATCTTGACAAAGGTCAGTCGTTCCACATTTCTCGTGGACAAGCGGGTACTCCTTGGGGCTACGATGGCCCCCACCGCACTGAACACCCGCTCTGATGCCCCACTACTGGCCGGGCAGTACTGCTTCTCCACTGCAAACTCGGCACGTTGCGGCAACACATCCAGTATGGCTGACCAGTATTCCATGCACAGTTTCCTGGCTATTTTTAGAGTCTTCTGAAGATCGGTGGAAGACTTCAGGAACCTTTTCACAACCAGATTGAACACGTGCGCCATGCAGGGCGCATGGACCATCCCTATTCGGTGCAGCACAGACATCATGTTCCTCCCATTGTCCGTTACCATGGTTCCAATTTGCAGATAGGGTGGAGAAAGCCACACATCGATTTCTTGCTACATGACGCGGAGCAGTTCCTCCTCTGTGTGACTTCATTTGCCGAGGCAAGCCAGGTGTAGAACTGTGTGACACCGCTGTGCCCTACACATGTGGTATGATGGAGCAGTACTTGTGGAGGCTGAGATGGTGGTGGTGGTGGTGGAGGAGGAGGCGGACATTGGCGCAGAAGCCGCAGTTTGACAACGTGGAGGAGAATGCGGCGTCTCCTGTCCAGGTTGTTGGTGTGCCTGGGCCGGAAGCACATTCACCCAGTGGGCCGTAAAGGACATGTACTGGCCCTGACCGTAGTTACAGCTCCAGACGTCCGCGCTGCCATGCACCTTGGAACAAACCGATAAGCTCAAGGACTGGCCCACCTTCTGTTCTACATATTTATGAAATGCTGGTACTGCCTTTCTGAAAAAGAAATTACGGCTTGGAACTCTCCATCTCGGACTCGGCACAAGCCATTAGTTCTCTGAACGGTGCCGAGTCCACCATTTGGAAAGGGAGGGACTGCAGCACCAACAACTTGGACAGGAGCACGGTCAGCTTCTGCACCATAGAAAGCTAGGACGCAAACTGTAGTCTCTTTGCAATCGCCTCTCTGAACGACTGATGGCTCCATGAGTAGCGAGGAGCAGGAGCATCTGGACCGGGAGATGATGTCAAACAGAAACAGCTTCCTTCTGCAGAGGTGGTGGAGCCTTGACTGGCTGCAATGGCATGCGTGCCACTGGGCGCTGCTGCTGCTGTTGCTGCGACGGCAGGATGCACCACCACATCTGAGCCACGTTTCTCCCAGGCCACCGGATGGTGACGCTGCATGTGTTGACGCAGGGCCGTGGTGCCAATGTTAGCTCCCTGGCCACGCTTCACTTTCTGCCTACAGATCCTACATATGGCCATATTCGGCTCCTCCGGTGTCTTAGCAAAGAACTGCCACACCGCTGAGTATCGGATTTTACCGCCAACGCTACGCACTGAGTGACTACTGCTGCTGCTGCCTCGCTGAGCCCCTGTGCCGCTAATTTCTTGGACCTGCGAAGTGGGTTTTTTACCCCGTGGCCGCTTGGCTCCCGACCTCACACTGCTGCTAGCCTGCTGACTCACGGCCACACAACCCACTTGCTGGCTGCGCCGCTGCCTGACGCGCAAGCTGACGCAGGTGTCGATGAATTGAGGTGTGGATGTATGGAGGTGTGGATAATTTGAGGTGTGGATGTATTGAGGTGTGGATGAATGGAGGTGTGGATGTATGGAGGTGTGGATGAATGGAGGTGTGGATGAATGGAGGTGTGGATGATTTGAGGTGTGGATGAATGGGAAGATGGATGAATGGAGGTGTGTATGAATTGAGGTGTGTATGAATTGAGGTGTGGATGAATTGAGGTGTGGATGAATGGGAGGGTGATTGAATGGAGGTGTGGATATTAGGGATGAGCGATATTATCGACAAAAGTTGAAATCGGAATGATTTTTAGGCTGATCGGAAATTTCCAATCATGCAATATTTTAGGTGACAATCTTACAGATAATCTATTACTATCGCTCCATTTTCAGTGTTTCTTGTCATTTTGGCAGCCAGAAAATCAGCTCTGAGGATAGAGGGGGGGTGAGGAGGATGTACAACGTCACCACTTTGTGGTGTATGGATCTCATTGGCTGCAAAAATCACGTGACCTCATTTTATCTATGCTGCTGCATTTCCTGTTTGAGCTCATTCTCTGTCTATGCCTCTTCACAGCAGGACGTGTCTGTCTGTGTTTAAACCAATAGCTGTTCTAACAGCTCTGAGAGATAATCTCTTCTAATACAAGAAACCATCCACCTACCTACATCTTAGAATAGACTTAGATTAGAGAACTTCACTTCTTATTTAGTTAGAGAAAGTTTTAAGGATATCTACTGGTGTGTGTAGCCGCGGGCTGCGGAGGGGGGGGGAGGGCGGGGTGGGCGGCAGCAGGAGAGGCTTTTGAAATGAAGGGAGATATTTTGCAGCTCAGTGTGTTCTGTGATCTTCAATTGAAAAAGAATTGTTCTCTACCACTTTTTTTGGCCAGCAGACCTCTGATAGGAGGTGAAATTGTCCCTGTGTTTTCAGTTCTATTGCAATCACTGCGTGTCAGTGTTCCCAAAAACCGGCATAACTTATTCCTAAAAACTTTTAAATAGTTTTACTAAGTCCATGCATCTCAGTTTGGCGCAAAGAGTGCAGTTTTACGAATATCGTGTTCTACAAATTTCCTAGTAAATTCCGCTTGTAGTCAGTATTGCGAAGGCTGCCATATTAATCCATATAATATTTAAATACTTTTATTGCAGTCCGTGCGTCTGTTTGGCGCATAGAGCTCAGTTGTACGCATATTGTGTTATACATATTTCCTAGTAAATTACACCTGTAGCCAGTGGTGTGAAGGCTGCCATATTAATCCATTTAAAATGATGGTTCAAATAATACTGCCTTCTAGCACTTTTTAATTTGTGGGTCATGCAGGTTTAAGGGTCATGCTGTGGTACAGGACAGGGATAGTGAATAGTCTGTGACTTTTTTCTGTGACTCTTGTTGCCTAATTGTCTTGCCTAAGATGTAGCACGTATCCAGTTTACTGTTGTGGATGTTAATTCCAGCTTCTCCACCCCTGTTGGGCTGTAAGAATGAAGGTGTTGTTCCTCTCCCATAGACTTTAATGGTCATCGGCGATAATCTGTTATGGACTATCGGATATCGTCATGATAATTGCCGATATCGACTATCGACTCGATAACTATAGTTGACACAATCGCTCATCACTAGTGGATATCAGCAGGAAGGTCTTGCTGATTTCCATTCTAAGACTAGTTATTTTATAATAAGGAAAAGAAAAGTAAAATTGTGAAAAAGCAAACCAAGTCAATCCTCATCAGTCACAGAAGTCCACTAAGTAAGTATTAAGGAAAAGTCCTTCTTCATTCAGTCTAGTAGAGACAGGGCGTGGAGTCCCCGCGGGACCTCTAAGTAATTTTGAGTTGCCTTCTGGGAAATATGAAATAGCAGAAATAAGTAGAAAAACACTGGTTAAATGTTTCAAGCAGATTCTACCAAGTCCACAGAGTTTATTAACACTATTGAATGCAGAAATAACATTAGATGCCAAGGTCCATAGTATGATTAAAAACATTCCCTTATCCTTATCTGTTTAATAAAGTAATTTCACAAAACAATTCCCGTATCATCCATTTACAGGCTGTGAGGTTTGAATTAATGATAAACTGATGTTCATGTGAATTGTCACATGGGCAATTAACCGATTACCCTTGCCCCATATACGACCATATACAACCTCTGTTTGTACAGCTTTAGAAATATTCATACAATCTGTCTGGAAGGACACATCACAGAAATCTGTCATCCTGCTATATTCCTGCATTTAGATAATATTTTTATTTTACTTTTTTCTTATTATTGCATGTTATGCAGATTATTTTTGATAAAATGCAGAAGCTAAATGATTATAATGTCATTGTTCTAGTAAGATTACATTATTGTATTTGGAGCAATATCTGCTTTTGTTTTTTTGTGCTAGTTGTTATTTGGTATAATCCTCCTGTGTAACTCTCAGATTATACACTGAAGCTCCATTCCAGGTGCCTTCAATTTCAGTCTCAGAATCAAAGAGGGTCCTGACTCTCGCCCGGTACGGCACATTCATTTCTGCTTTCATGACTGAAGCCACCACTCGTATGGCTTTGCCAGGGTTGACCTCAACGTCCGAGCTTGATGAAAATTTCACCTGTAAAATGATACAAGAATTAGAAATCTGGCCAGAAATTCTTTATCCAGTGATATCTGGTGGTATTTTATGCTGTCAATTTTCTCTGTTTTATGTTTGTAATGAAAGAGTGAAGAAAGGAAGCCAAAGAGAAAGGAAGGAAAGAATTTAAGAAGTGTTTCCATTGTTGACTTTGATGGGATATTGCTTGTATATACCACTTCTGGGTCCACATCTGTCTTGGGAGTGGGCTCCCAAAAGTTATGGAGCAGAACGGAATGGAGAGTTGATTGTGCTTGAACATGACTTTTTATTTTGTTCTGAGGGAGATCTGAGTCCAGCTGAAAACATCTGAATAAGGAGTCGTTGACAAGCCTAACTGGTTCTCTATTGTGCTCCATAACATTCAGGGGCCCGTTCCAGAGGTGGGACTCACAGTTATCAGACTTTGATCGCATATCCTAACAATATGCCAACAAAGTCTGGGTGGGATAGAGGGAGGGAGGAAAGGAAGGGAGGAAGGAAGGAAGGAAGGAAGGAAGGAAAGAAGGAAGGGAGGAAGGAAGGAGGAAGGAAGGAAGGAAGGATGTAAAAGTTGAAGGATTTATTTTTATGCAGAAGTCAACAAAATGCAAATCAATTTGGATGTGATCAGATGAAGAAGAGTGAGGTAGGGACCAACAGCAACTAAGGAATTAAATATGTGTATGGAAAAAAGGGATAGAGGAGTTCAGCTGGGAATACTTTGCTGCCAACTGAAGGTCTTCCATCACAACAGAAAATATCAGGATACATAGCACAGAACTTTAACTCTTGGTTCTCACAGTGTGGAGAGAAGGAGTATCCTGGAAGAACCTGCTATAGATGAGGAGGCATCACCCACCACCTTTGAAGGGGCTACACATTGTACCAGTTGCAGCCAACACTCACTTACCTCAGTCTCATTAATCTTTGTAAAGCTCCAGGTGTGGGTTGTGCTCAGATTCATGTGCACAGTTGCCTCATTCTCAGCAATACATGGTATCCCAGCTTTAAATGTAAGTGAAGCCCCAACCTCAATTGTCAATCCATGTTCATGGGAGAAGGAGCTGGACGTCTTCACAGCTTTATCAAATCTGCCACAAAAATACACAAACTTGCTGATAGCTCCAGATCACACAGTAAAACAAGTGAGAGAAGAGTCTCAT
Organism: Phyllomedusa bahiana; assembly: GCA_025379985.1. Taxonomy (NCBI): domain Eukaryota; kingdom Metazoa; phylum Chordata; class Amphibia; order Anura; family Hylidae; genus Phyllomedusa; species Phyllomedusa bahiana. The sequence continues at coordinate 13,849 of JAODAL010049887.1, read as the reverse complement.
CCTGCCGCTCAATAAAGTCTATTCCTCCTGAATACGAACAAAGCTATCAGAAGCTGAAGTTGTTGCATACAATGATAGGTATACTCCTAAATTCTTCAATCTTCTACTTTGTTTACTTCAAACATAAGTCCTAAACTTTAGGACACCAATAATAAACATTTAAGAAGCATGAAAAATAGCTGTGGTATACTTATGTTGTATGTCCGGCAAGGAGCCTCCATCCATTTATTTGCAGTCCATGTGGATAGCAAGACGACGCTAAGCATTGGGCGGAAAAGCAGTGGTTTCCTCACTACAATAATTAGCTTTTAAAGACTATCACCAAATTCATTTGTAGCGTTCTTTCAATGGAGTTTATCACAGCAAAGTCAAAATGTACAGAAAATGCAAAATCGCCCTTGAAAAATATAAAAATAGGGAGTGGTGGATCCTTGGTACCAGGGATAATGGCAGAGGAACTGCAGACTTGAACCAGGAGGAATGCCAGAGGAACTTCAATATTCCTAGGGTTAGGGTTGACTGCTAATATTTTAGCCCAAGTTACAAAGTAAGTAAAGGGGAAACAACCTCTCCTGACTGCAGTTCTGATCTGAAAAAGATCCAGGAGCTCATACAGTTCTTGAGCCCTGAAGGTCACGTGAGAGGCTTCCTGCTATTCTATGTATGCAGCACTCAATGAGTGCTGTATATAAAACAATCAAGTAGGCAGGGATGATAATGAACCATCCCTACCTTCTCAGTGGAGAGTATGGCTAACACTGACCACTTTTCCACTTCCGCAGCTGCACACTCCACACAGACGTTCCAAATGTTTGTGCAGTTATATGTTGACTGCCCAGATATTAATACTCAGTGGGCAGTCAGAATCTGAGCAAAGGTGCTGTCCATTCGCCCCATTAGAAGCTCTCCTCCATGAGTGAGAATGGATAGTCCGCTCCGTAAGACTGGCTCTAAATATAGCAAAATTCTATGTAATTCTATGTAATAATCGACTGCCCCGTCCTTCAACAAAATCAGCAGTCTGAAGGGGGTGCTGAGAGCAAGACGAGTGGTGAGCAGCTGTTTGCTTTGTCATCCCCAAATAGAAAGAGACAGAGACAACCCCTTTTTATGTAAACCATATATTGGGGTCACTTACAAATATGAGTGTTCACTTTATTTTTTGTGGGTTGTAGCAGAAGAAGTATGATAATGCTCACATTAACGTGTAAATGAAGGTGTAAAGATATAATATTCACGGGAAAAAAGTATTGTAATACTCACGTGAAGGTGTGTTTCAATACAGATGTGCTTTTCCTGTTATCATAGATCTTCTCCTCTATCACTTCAGGATACTCAGAAATTCTTTTCCCTTTATCAGGCAGGAAACTAAAGCTGATGATACTGCTGATTGTCTTGTCTGTGATGAAAGAGAGGAAACGGAACTGATGGTAATTATATCCCAAACGGTCAGCATTATCTATGTATTTGCCGTTTGGTGGTATTTTTCCTCTGTAAATGTTTCCTTTCTCCTTATCTACAGTCCACAGATTTCCATCAGGAGAAAATGATATAAAGTGACTGATCTTGAGCCAGCCGCCTTCTCCAACCAATGTGCTTCTATCGAGCCATTTTTCAGATACTGTTGCTGGTGGATTTGCTTTCACAAGTTTGTCTTTTTTGGTCACTGCATACAGGATTCCAGATGGATCAAAGAATAAGGCTTCCATCGTCTCCCAACCACCACCCCCAATCTTTGTAGCTTGTCCATACATCCAAGATATATTTTCATTGCTTGGCTGGGGACCTTTGTAGAAGTCTCCATCATTGGTTGTACCGTACAATTCTCCATTTGGATGAAAGAAAAGAATTCTAAATTTGCTCCATTCCCATTTTCCGACTCTCTTGGCAGTAGAAAACCAATCAGCACCTTCCTTTGATGGCAGTGGCCCACAGTAGAGATCTCCACCACGGACACAGAACAGTTTCCCGTCTGGACTGCAGGTAACATGGCTGACATTTTCCAGCTTTCCTACAACTGTAGACCGTTCACCATAACTGTCTTCATAGTGTCTTGGTGGCAGACCGATTTTCACGGTACCGTTCTTAGTGACAGCCAATAAGACAGTCTCTAAAATGCAAATGAAAGAAAAGTGACCAGAGCTTCATTATAGAATAACAGTGATTTGTTCTTTCAGTGCATTTTAACCTATTCATAACCAGACAGTATTTGCGTTTTGGGCTAGGTCTATTTTTACTTGGTCACAAACAAACATGTCATAGTGTCCAGTTATAATACCCCAACAATGCTCCTAATGAATTATAAGAGATCTTTGTTTTTCATCAGCTGAAGCCTTCTCATGAAAGTGGACCTGACCAGTTTTTCATTTAGAATTTGTTGTTCACGTAGACCAAACAACACGGGGTGAAAGGGTGTTAAGGTGATGTATATTGACCATAGAAACATGGATACTTCTGCAGGTTGGCTCATTTCTTTACAGTCTGAGCTCTAACAATATGGAGTTGATGTCCCCCTAAAATGGCTAAAGTATCTGGAAAGCAAAAACTGGGAATGAACAAGAGATCTTGATGCTCAGCCCGGTGGACAACATTTGCAGTCGTTAAGGGGAAGGTTTCTTCTCAGGGGACTCACTGACAGTTGGCAGTGACCAATGCCAGGCAGCTGCTGCCAAGGCGAAAAAATCATCGGTTGCATTAAAAGAGGCACAAATGCACAAGACAGGACTGTAATTTCGGCTCCTATACAAATCACTAGTGAGTCGAGATGGGCGAATTTCTCAAAAATTCGGTTCGCCAGATTCGCCGAATTTTCCACAAAAATTCTTTTCAACCCGAATTTATTTGCGGTGAATCACATTAAAAAAACCAGCTATTTCCTGGCTGCGGAGAGCCTGTAGAGTTTTGTAAAACATTGTGCCATGCTCAAATATGCTTATCGCCGCTAACACCCGACCGTTACAGCGCGAACGGGCAGCGTACAATGCATTAGACTGTATTGACAATTGCGCCACCTAGTAGTCAAGTACCATAGGTGGCCTCAATTGGGTTTAAAATTAAATAAATAAATAAAAAAAGTTTTACAGTACAAAAAAAAAGTATTAAAAGTTCAAATCACCCCCCTTTCCCCATTTTACAAATAAAAACAATAAAATAATAAAAAGGTTACACATATTTGGTATCGCCGCGTCTGAAAAAGTCCAATCTATAAAAATATAGCATCATTTATCCCGTGCGCTGAACACTGTAGAAGAAAATTTTTTTCCAAACGCCTAAATTGCGTTTTTTGATCATTTTATGTCACTTAAAAAAATGGAATAAAAGTGATCAAAAAAGTCGCATCCATTTCAAACTGCTAGCAATAAAAAGTACACTTCAGCCCGCAAAAAATGCCTCCTCACTGACGTCCGTAAGTTATTGGTCGTACAAATTGGCGCCGCGGCGCAAATTTAAAAAATAGAAAGAGTTTGGAATTTTTTTACGGAACCAAAACATAAAGGAAACCCTGTATGTTTGGTATTGCCGGATGCATAGCAACCTGTAGAATACAGAAAACACATTTTATTGACCGAAGATTGAACTTGTTAAAAGCAAAACCCCCGCAAACATGGCGGAAATACGTTTTTTTTTCACAATTTGTCCCACTTGGAATTTTTTTGCGGTTTCCCTGTATATTCTATAGTATAGTGAATAAAACCATTAGAAAGTACATCTTGTCCCGCAAAATAAAATCCCTCATCTGTCTATGTAGGTGGAAAAATAAAAAAGTTATGGCTCTGGAACGGCGAGAAGGGAAAAACGAACGTGTCGGCCTGAGCCCAACGTTATCGTAGTGAAACTAGATTTGCCATTAATTATTTCTCATCTTCTACCACTAAAATAATACAAACTGATTTATAATAATTACCAAAGTTTATAAAATTAAATTAAATAAAATAAATATTAAATTATATAATATCCAAAAAATGAAAACAAATTCTCCTGTAAAGTTTATGTATAATGATATCATCTAAAATCAGTATTAAAAATCTAAATTAGTTAAACCAATACAACATCTATCATGAATCTTGTTCTTAATTGGAGTTAGTGGAGTCAGTGTAGTATTATCAAAGCACAAACACACAGACACATACAAACATGTCACAGCAGGCTAGAAATAAAAGACAAGGCATTAGAATGCCACATCAGTGAATAGAAATTATGGTAGTGATCTTGCATGGCGCACCACAAGTCTCAGTGAGACCTGTGGTGTGCCGGCTATTGCTGTATGTTGAATAAAGGCTGACCCACCGACCTACATTTTGATGAACAAAAATTAACATACTATATAAAAGTATAAAAAATTAGCATTTTGTAAGAAAAATCTTAAAATCAGAACCATTTTTTACTATTAACATCATTAATTTTACAGGAGAAAAGCAACTCAGTGAACTGCTGCAAACCCTATAGAGAAGCACAGAAGCTCCTAAACATCAGGAAAGATGTTTCTCTTCCTCCTAAGTCACATCGCTCTCCCTGTGTCAATCTCCATTTGTGGTTAGAATGTTGCAAGAGATAAGGAGCTATTACTGTCAGTCATAGTTAAGAACTGTAACATTTGTATTCTATTGCTTCTCTTCTCTATAGAGATGTGTGAAATTCATTGAGTTGATTTTGTATTGAAAAATTAAGTGTGTTAATAATAAAAAAAAAAAATTGTGTGTACTACATTAAAGGGGTTGTCTCACTACATTAATTCATCACACCTCAGTCCTGTTTTCTTGGTTTCACTTTGAATTCGGGGACAAGTTTATTGGCTGCCACTAGGCTTCAGTAGAAGCCAGGTCTGTGGCTATAGCAACCAGCACTGGCAGCCTATCAGGATAGATCAAACAGGTCTGCAGCTATAGTGACCTGAGGAGCTGATGCAGGCCATACAAGAGGGGATATCTCAGAATAGATATCTCATATATTGCAAAGTGACTTGTTTTTGCAAGATCGTTAACATAAAAAGCAATCACTGTAGTGAGACAACCCATTTAAGTGAAACAAATTTTAATCTACCAGCGTTGAAATGTATTTGTGCTGCTTTCAGCCTTTATTCTACATACAGCAAGAGCCGGCACATGCTAGGTCTTGCTGAGAATTGTGGTGCGCCAAGCAAGATCACTCCCATAGCTTCTATTCAGTGACAGGCTTATCTAACGCCTTTTCTTTTATGTCTAGCCGGCTGTGGTGTGTCTGTAATCACTGATGACACTATAATAACGGGATTTATGTCAGATGCTGGATTGGTTGAATAATTTTATATTCTTTAAAATATTATTAATTTTATCATCTATAATTTAATATTAATGCTTTATTAATTAATTGTAAATAAATGTTATATTATTTCATTAGACATTAATGTTATATTATATAATCTCTATTATTGGTAAATTATTTTACATATTACAGTTATAAAATTAACAACAGGTACAGACAGGCTTCGCTCCAGGGATAAATGTATGAACTGCAGAAGAACAGCTTCATACAATCTGGATTCTACACTGCCTTAAAGTGATTTAGACCTGGTCTGTCAGCGCCAACGTTCATACCTGTCGCCCCCTGAGTTTACCTATGTGCAATAATGCATCATATTCTTGTGCCCCTTCCTTTCTTACGGACAGAACAGAGTTTAGCTTGACCGTGATGTTACAGATTTTCATGCTATCTGCTCTTCATGATGGCCGACAAACAACTCATGTGTGATGAGAAGCGGATCAGTCAAGTTAGATTCTTTGAGTTTTCAAATACGTTTTTTAAACCATATCCATGCTTTGCTGGTTTAGTCATATTGACAATTGGATCATTCATACAATGTCTGATCTTTTGTGCATTGGCACCTTATAGAAGTGCTATTACCACAGCAGGTAAGAATACACTAGGACATACAATACTGTAACTTGATCATTGCTGAGGTCCAAGCACTGAAACCTCTACTAGTCCTAAAGTGAAGGGGCCTTGGTTCTCTCTCTAGAGTATCACCTTCAGAATTTTTCCCTAAACAGTGTCACCACCATCCGGGTCCCAGTGCTGGTACTGAATGGGCCTGTATTGAAGTTCTCTGCACATGGTCTGGACAGGAAGTGTTTGGTAAATAGACCTCAATCCCTCTGTTGTCAAGATCTTTCATGTGATCAGATCCCGATCAGCAAATTTTAGGATATCCCAGCAGCTTGCCTTTACCTGATGCTGCTTGACTGCCCCTTCAGGACATGTAATAGTGATAAGCAATACATAGAAATGCAAAAAATGTTGTTATATTCGAGCATCAGGTCTTTTTTGCACTGTATAAGAAACAATGTGAAAGTTAGTTCTCACCAGGACGATTGACAGAAGCCATTTGTTCCTTGTGGTTCTTGATGTAGAACACTTGGTCTTCTGGAATATGCGTTATCTATTCCTTGTACCTGGAATCAAATCAGCAGAGTCTCTTGTAGCCGAGAAGCTGATTACTCCAGATGTTGTCTAGGCCGGTCTGTAAAATAGATAATATGGAGCCATGGAGAGTTATATACATTCTCTTGTATAAGGGTCATCCCAAAGCATAATCTTATAGAAATTGCCAAAGGTAAATAAGGAACAGCTTGACAGGGGAGGTATATGAAGGGCATTAAAGAGGTTGTCTCACTACATCAGTTCATCTTCCCTCAGTTCTGTTCTCTCAGTTTTATTTTTGAATTCATGGGCGTGTTTACAGGCTTTACTGGCTTCTACTGGCCTGCAGTGACAACCTGCTGAGGACAACAGGTCTGTAGCTATAGTAACCAGTGCTGGAAGCCTATCAGGAGAGATCAAACAGGTCTGTAGCTATAGCAACCAGCACTGGCAGCCTATCTGGAGAGATCAAACAGGTCTGTAGTTTTTAGCACCTGAGAGCTGATGCAGCCCATAAAGCAGGGGATATCCAGGAATAGGTAGGACACTGGTAATGGACACATATTGCAAAGTGACTTGTTTTTGCAAGATCTTTAACATAAAAGCAATCCTTGTAATGAGACAACCTCTTTAAGGCCTTTTGCAGCAGCTGTGGCAGTCAATTAGCGCAGGAGCATCTGATCTGTACTTGATAATGCACCCAGGCTGCCTTTTCCCTATTCCTCCATGGGCTACTGTGTCAAAAGACATCTTTTCCCCAATTAGAGAGGAAGGGTGAGCAGACATGGAGGAACCCCAGAGGAGCCCCTTTTTGGGTGAAGAGATTTGTCCAGATAAGGCAAGACCTAGAACTGAGTCAATGAAGGCAGCAGAAATGGAGACTGGTCTGGAGTCTTCTTTGATGTAACCAGATGATTCTCTTGCAGAGATATTGCAGTAAAGTGAGAGAAAGTGGCTTTATAGTGAACTGAAAGAGTAAGTGTGGGAGCTTGGAAGTGCTTGATTGTTTCTTGATGTATTTTTATCTTTATTGTGGGACTTTATATAGTTAAAAAGTTTTGGATCAATGAAAGACAGACGTCCATCCAGTTCAGCCTATTGTGCTACAGTGCTGATCCAGAGGAGGGGAAAACCCCCATGAGGTAGAATAAAAATTGTCCTCATTATAGGAAAAAAAGTTTCCAATCTGAAATCAAAAAAATCCCGGGATCAACGCCCTTCCCAAATCCCGGCACTATAATTTATTATATTATTACATCTAAAATTATCCAAACCCCTTCTCCAAATCCTGGTCACTAAACTTTTTTATATTTTTTACATCTAAAATTATCCAACCCTTCTCTAAAACCCCGGGTCATTTAAACTTGTTAAAATTTTATTACATCTAAAAGTATCCAACCCCTTCCCGAACCCCGGTCACTAAACTTTTTATATATTCATCAAAAAATGTATCCAACCCTTCTCTAGAATCCCGGTCACTAAAACTTTTTTATATTTTAAACTAGAAATGTATCCAACCTTCTCCAGAACCCGGTCCTAAACTTGTTATATTATTACATCAGAAATTCTCCAACCCTTCTCCAAACCCCGGGTCACTAGAATTGTTATTTTATTACTCTAAAAAAGTACCAACCCTTCCCAAAAACCTGGTCACTATAATTTTGTTATATTATTACATCTAAAATGTCTCCAAACCCTTCTCCAAATCCCCGCACTAAACTTGTTAATTTTACATCTAAAAGGTATCCAGCCCCTTTCTCCAGAATCCTGGCCCACTAAACTTGTTCTATTATTAAAACTAAAAAAAGTACCAACCTTCTTCAAATCCGGGTCATAGAACTTTTATATTATTACATCTAAAAAAGTATCCAACCCTTCTCCAAACCCGGTCACTATAATTGTTATTTATTACATCTAGAAAATGTCCCAAAACCCCTTTCTCCAAATCTCCGTCCTATAATTTTATTTATTACATCTAAAAAATTTTAACCAGACCCTTCTCCAGAATCCTGTCACTAAACTTGTTCTATTATTACACTGGAAATGCACCCCAGACCCTTCTCCAAACCCGGGCACTATAACTTTTTTTATAACCCTTTAAATGTACCAACCCTTCCCAGGATCCCCACTATAACTTTTATATTTTTAACTCTAAAATGTATCTAGACCTTCTCCAAAATCCTGGCACAAAAACTTGTTAAAATTACATCTAGAAAGGGATCCAACCCTTCCCAAAAACCTGGCCCTATAACTTGTTAATATTACATCTAGAAATGTATCCAAACCCTTCCCAAATCCTGCTCACTATAACTTTTCTTTTATTACTCTAGAAATGTACCAGACCCTTCTCCAAATCCCGGTCACATAAAAGTTATTTTATTGCATCTAGAAATGATCCAGCCCCTTCTCCAGAACCGGCACATAACGGGTTTTATATATTACATCTAGATAGTATCCAGACCCTTCTCCAAATCCTGGACTAAACTTTTTATATTTTTAATCTAGAAATGATCCAGGCCCTCCCAGAATCCCGTCACTACAACTTTTCTATTATTACATCTAGAAAAATAAAAATCATAATTTTATTTATAACCCCCAACAATTCCGCAGCATTTTTACAATTTTGAGGGTGAGGTACAGACAAAAGACATACTTCACAAAAAAAGCAAACTTACAGATGAACACACGGTGAGGGGGCCCGCCGAAGTTTTTCAATCTATTATGTAGGGGTGAGACAAGGGTAAAAGTGCTGATTTACAAGGGTCCACATGTAAATTAAAGGGGGTTTGTTTTATGTAGAATTCTGATGAACCTGCCCCCCAAAAAACATACTTTTCTATATAAGTTAATCCCGAAAATGAGATGAGCGCGCTAGGGAGGGGGGGGAGGGTTTAGCCATTGGGGATCTGTAGGCTAGAGTAGAAAGTATCCGGGGCCCTTTAAAGCAAAAAAATTTCGAGTGTGCCTAAAAATCGCCCGCGGTAGCACATTCCGAGAACTGGTGCTGCTAGGGGAATTTTAGAGACGGACAGGGGAGGTTTCGGATATTGAGGAATGTAATTTGATATCATCCAGAGCGGGAGAGTGGGAAAGGGGTAGATAGAGATGAAGAGGAGAGTGGGGAGGAGCACGCGTGGAGAGCTTTTTGGGGAGAGTGATGAGTTTAAAGGGTATTCAACGGATAGGCAACCACAGAGAAAGACACAGGTAAGGGATCTGTATAGCGGGTGAAAAAAACAAGCCACCAACCCTTTCCAATCCCGGCACTAAACTTGTTAAATTATTACATCTAGAAATGTATCCAGACCCCTTTTCCAAATCCCCGGGAACTAGAACTTTTTATATTATTTCCTCAAAATGTACCCCGACCCCTTCCCGATCCTCTCACTATAACTTTTTTCAATTTTTTAATCTAGAAATGTATCCAGACCCTTCTCCCGAAACCCGGGCACTAGAACTTGTTATTTTATTACATCTGAAATGTATCCGTCCCCTTTTCCCCCGAACCCCGGTCACTATAACTGGTTATATTATTACATCTAGAAATGTATCCAGACCTTCTCCAAATCCTGGTCACTAAAATTTTTTTAATTATTACATCAGAAATGTACCAACACTTCTCCAGAATCCTGGGAACTAAACTTGTTATATTTTTTTCATCTAAAATGTATCCCGACCCTTCCCAAATCCTGGGCACTATAACTTGTTATATTTTTACATCTAGAAATGCATTCAGACCCTTCTCCAAATCCCGGTCATTATAACTTGTTTATATTATTACATCTGAAAATGTATCCAGACCCTTTTCCAATCCTGGCACTAGAACTTGTTTATTACATCTAGAAATGTATCCAGACCCCCTTTTCCAGAATCCTGCTCATTTAAAAATTGTTATATTAATTTCTCGAAATGTATCCAACCCTTCCCCAGAATCCGGCACTAAACTTTTTTTATATTATTACATCTAGAAATGTATCCAACCCCTTTTCCAAACCTGGGCCCCCTAGAACTTGTTTATTAAAAATTTCTTTCTATAGCAATTTGCTAACTTTTTTTCTGCAGCACTGTACCCCCAAAACTGGAAAAAATTTAAATTTTTGGGCATTCAATCAAATTTGCACCAAGCAACCAGAATTTGAAAGCAATTTCTTTCTATAGCAGATTTGTTAATTTTGTCTTCTGCAATAGTTGGACCCCTAAAACAGCAACAATTAACTTTTGGGCACAGAATAAAGATGAGAAATCTAACTAACAACTTTTCCTGTCTAAAAAACACTTTGAAAACGTTACCTCATGCATGCAAGCAAGCAGAGAGCAGTGCCTTCATACAGACAGTGACGAAAAAAGGCTTTACTAGGGAAATAGTGAAAAATTTTTAAAAAAACGGTCATGAATTTTAGCAGCTAAGAATCCCTACCCCGAATCGCATTTTCCTGCACTCTTGGGTGGCACCCGGAACTGCAGGGAAACAGCTAAAACACATTTCGACACTAACTTTTTCCAAAAAATCGTGAAAAGCGTGGTTCGGCTCGAGTTCTAAAAAATTTAGAAGTTCGACTCAAACAAAACTTTTCTGGAATGGTTCGATCAACAATAGCCATAACTAGTCTTCTACACTTCCCACCAGGACAGGGGCTTATAAGTCTAAGGTGCTGGTAGGGTTGAATTTTGACATTTCTCTATCCACATAGCTCTAGCCAACACTAGCCTTTTACAGTTTCTACCAGTACTGTAACATGTAAGAATAATGTCCTTATTCAGTCCCACCAGAACCGCAGTCATAGATGTTACTGTACTGGTAAGTAGAGTAGAAGGCTAGTTGTGGCTGGAGATGTGTGGAAAGAGCAATGTCTACATTCAGTCCCACCATGGCACTCTACCCACATGGCACTGGCCACAACTGGTTATCCACACTCGCCAATAGTACAGTGACATGTAAGATTAAGGTTCTGGAGGTACTGAATGTGGACATTGCTCTATCAACGCAGCTCTGGCCACAACTAGTTTTCCAGATTCCAGACTAGTACAGCAACATCTATGACTAAGGTTGCAGTGAGACTGAAGGTCGACATTGCTCTATCTACATGGCACTAACCACATCTAGTCTTCCTCATTCCCAAACAGTCCAGTGACAGTAAGACTAAGGTTCTGGTGGGACCACGTGTGGAGTTTGTTCTATCCACGTGGCACTTCCTATGTAACTTCCAACCATGACAGTGATATGTAAGACTGAGGTCCTAGTGGAACTTAATTTGGACATACTGTATTTGGACACATTCACGTGGTCCCAGCCGCAACTAGCCTTACACACAACTCACCAGTAAAGGGACATGTAAGACTACAGTTTCAGTGAGACTGGATGGGGACATTGCTCTTTCTATGTGGCTCTAGCAGCAACTAGTACATTCCTCACCAGTACAGTACCATGTAAGACTAAGGTTCTGGTGGGACTGAATGTGGACAACCCTCTATCCACATGGTTCTGATCACAATTAGCCTGTTCTCCCCACCAGTACAGTAACATGTAAGACTAAGATTCTGGTGGGCGCAAAACATCCACAATTTCTGTGGATGTTTCTTATCTTGAGGTTTGGATTGAAATATCCTCACAGTGACACTGAACAATAATGCAAAGGGTTGAACAGTGTATAGGGTACTTGCTAGCACTGCACAGTAGTCAGATACAGAACCTTCATGCTGGACTGTGTGATGGTATGAAATGTCATTTTAGTGAGGGGATAAGAGGAGATCAGCTGCTTCAGATAACTCCGGCACAGCTTATCCCTGGGAAAACAAAGGGCTAAACAGGTCACATCTACAGTGAAGGAAATAAGTATTTGTTCACTGCTTCTCTCAGCGATATGCAAATACATTATATCATTTATACAATGTGATTTTCTGTATTTTATTTTTGATATTCTATCTCTCAATGTTAAAATTAACCTACTCTTAAAATTATAGACTGTTCATGTCTTTGTCGGTGGGAAACTTACACAATCAGCAAGGGATCAAATAATTATTTCCTTCACTGTAACTTGTCTGATCCCATATGTATGGATGTAGAGATGTATGAGATAGAAATAATACTCACAGCTCCTGGGATTCTGCTGCCTTCACCGAGTGTGAGACGGACGATGTAAGAGGAGACTATATATATATATCTTTATAGGAGGAGGAGGAGGCCGATCAGATGACAGCAATTCTATGGAAATCATTCCTTTTTTTTCCTGTCATACACTTAGCACGATAACAAATTCCACAGAATCTCATTATCATTTTCTGTTTTATTTGCACGCACCAACATTTTCTTCAGCGCCTTATATTGTGAGAATCTGTCATTTCTCTATGTACTCTATATGTGTTCACACTCTCCGGGGCACATTCCATATAAACCAGAATAACCTGTCAGTGTGAGGGCTCGTCCACCCAAGCACAGGACATACAACCTTCATGCACTTGTTGCACTTGGTAGAATTTGAACCTGGAACCCCAGTCCAAGACAACAAAGCCAACGCAAATCCTTGTGCCCTTGTTTTTGCAGCCATTGACATCATACAGATCTAAGTAGAATAGTAGTTTCCAAATCTTTCCTTTCATGTTCTCCTATACATTTGGCTTTTTCAATCTGCTCATGCCCATACATGATATATTTAGCTAATGCCTTGATACCTTGGCTGGTAAACGGCCTTGCTCTTCACCTTCACATCCCTGGCATTCTACGGCATTCACTATCTACATCCTTCACTTCTCAGTCAGACTTCTGCTCCACTAATTCTGTCACACACATGACTCCTAGTACATTGACAACTCATCAAACCTAGTTTACATCAGACCTATCATTTCAGGAATATTCATACCCTTAGGACTTTGGTTATAGCAGACCTAGGCTCATCACAAGATATGGCCATGCCACACACTTGATCTTCTTAAGACTCTTTTCACACCTCTTCTGAAAACCCTCATATGAAAAAACCCTGCAATGTTTCACTGAAAATCTAACTATGGCTCCATATGAGTCTATTCTGTTGGAGGTGCAGGGCCAAGTTTAAAGGTTGCTTTATCTTCATACCTAATGACTAAAATAGTTTAATCTCCAGGAGTTTGCCACCTGTTCGCTGGCTAGAAACCTGCAGGTGATTGCCCCTCTCTAATGATCTCCGTATTATATTTTTGTGCTCTTGCCCAAATGTAAATATTTCTAGTTTACTAAAACAGAAGCCGAGATGTTACCCATGTCATTGCCTTTATGAAAATGGTAACAAGCCTCAGACTTTGATGGCACCACAGTTATGTGACTGGAAGACCACCTCTATCCAATGGAAAAACTGAAGAGGTTTCTAACTCTGTCCACCATGACCCCATCTATGTAGGCCCAGGAATGTCCCTTCACTTTGCCCCTTGATGTTTTAACTAAGGATTGCAATATTGATGACTGTCTCCCTAAGCTCTCCCT
>JAODAL010049886.1:0-27838 GCA_025379985.1 Phyllomedusa bahiana | reverse complement strand
ATCCCTTACCTTTCCACATTGGACCCGACTATACCTCAGCCTGACCCCTTTGTACCACACTGCACCTCGGCCATGACCACGAGTGATCACATCGGGGTAGTGACCTGGGAGTCCCCCACCTCAAAGCACAACCGGCCTTGTGGCGGGTACTGGTGAAGACCGGGGAGATCCACAAACTCCACTCCCTGACTTGACTGATACTATCTTCTTGCGGTGACCATTATCCTCCATTGCTGACATCTACTAAGTTGAACATAGTGTTCCTGTATCATGCATCGCACACTTATGCTTAAAAGAAGAATCCCGAGTGGCTGATTCATTTAGCAATTCAAAACCAAACAAGGTAAAACAGTGTTCAGTAACTTTGTTAAATATTTTAAAAGCCTCAGAGCTGTGTTTTAGTTTCCCTTCACACAGCCATACAATTAAATTGTAACATTATGGCTGCCACAAGGAGATGCTCTCTCTATACATATTTACAAATCTCACATTAGAGTCAACAGGAGCATTGTAAATACAGTGCATACTGTATGCATCAAGCTACTCTAGGTAGAGGTCACTAGTGGTCTTTGTGGCAGACTTGCTTGCTCTCTCTGGGGTCTGGGAGATTTCAACTATTCCTGGAGAATCCCAGATATTCATTTAATAATATAATATGATATACTGTCACTGTCGGACTGGGGTGTCTAGGGCTCACATGTGGAGTTGACTCTAGGGGCCCACCAGATGAGCTGTTTCTGGACCTTCCAGATGAGTTTATTTTACGGGTCCACCCTATGGCTACTGTAAATGACCGTACATGCCTCCTATGCTCTGCTTCTTGCTTTTTGCCTCTCTTTTTCTGCATTTGTGCCTTTTCTGAGTATGTACTGTATAATCAGTTAAAAAAAACAACTCCAGGTATACAATGTTCAGGGGCCCACCGGGGATTTACCCCAATCCCCTGTGGGCCAGTCCAAGTCTGTATGCTGTATATGAAGGCTAGTTTTCAGTATTATTATGAAGCAATAAACTTAGGAAATTTATTGTATTTTTATTTTGTAATTTAATCACCCTCAACATCATTGCATTTATTTACATCTTAAAATAAGTTTTTTTACTCCTTGGAAAAAATATTTTTTCCTACAAATTTCAATTATAAAAGTTTTCAGTTCGTACATTAGGAAATCATTTTTCACCAAGATATTTTTTCAATTAGGGAACAGGTAGTTTTCATTTGGGGGGCAAAAACCCAAAAATTATGGATGTTTTTTTTTCCCTCAAACCCACATTTCCTCACACACGAACCCTTTAATAATTGTCCCATGTTGGGGACATTGTCATAGAGTAGCAGCACCCCCTTGGGAAAATTTTTCCTTGTTTTAAATTTTTTAAATTTGGCATTTTGTAATCGGTTTAAAGGGGCAGATAGCCTCATTGTTTAGTTAATTTTTTTTCCTAAATTCAATTAGAAAAATTTAAATTTTGCGGGCCCTAAAAAAAACAGGTCACCCAGTTTTCGCCTATAATAATTAAAAAGAAATCACCACACAGCTCTAAAACAATCCCCGTAAACTCATATCTGTGAGGCTCTGAGCATTTGAAGTACCCATCTTACATTGACCCTTGACAAATTAAGTTGATCATAAAAGAAATGGTGTACAGTAATGAGATAGGAGAGTCATTTCTGAAAACCTTCACACTCAAATTTGAGCATCACTCATTACGATTTTTTTCAATTATTTTTACAAATATATCTGAAAGCTGCAAAAATTTGGTTGGTGGGGGGACAGGGGTTCTTTTTTTGGGTTGCTCCCCCTTTTTCTCTTAAAATTCACTAGACCACTTTTGAACCATGGATAATAAAGAAGCAGTTTCTTCATAAATAGCAACCATTTCTTTATGTGAGTTTTTTTTGTTTTTTTTTTTTTTTAAATTTTTTAAAAAATATTTAACTGAACAATGTTCAATTTCCCAGTTTAAACTAAGAAAAAGTTTTAGTAAACTTGTGTTAAAAACTATTAAAACACTAATGGTCAAAACAAACTGAAAATTTTACATCTATAACCTCAAAGAGTGTTTTTTTTTTTTTACCTGAAACAGTCCTAAAATTACCTGCAAAGTAAATAAATGTATTGGGAATAAAATTAGCCTGCTGACAATGAATCTCCCATTGACACTCTTTTCTATTCTGAATAATTTGAAATTCACACTGTTAGTCTGCAGTACATTTGGGGTGTTTTTTTTTACCCCCCCTCCAAAAATGTACAGTAGATTTTTAAAAAAATGTTCTGAACTAAAACATTTTGCTTATGCTGTTTTTCAGTACACACGAAAATTTTAAAAAACATTTTTAAAAATTTTTTAAAAAAATGAAAAAAGTTCATTGTCTTGTGATTTTAAAATTTTGGGGTCTATCTGAACCTAAAAAGGACTTCCATCTATGTAAATTGTTTTCTAAAAATTTTTTGGTGTTTTTTGCATTCATTTTTTAAAAAAAACTCAATCAAATTTTAGTATTACTTTTACTATAACACAACGATTTTTTATGAAAATTTTTGGGCCCCAAACATAAATTGAATTGGGCTGCATTTTTTTTTTGCAGTGCTTTGAGACAAACTGTCATAGACCTGTTCTATAGATGTATTTAGCATTGTTCGCCAAAATTTGGTGCCATCTGCAGCAGACACAACACTTTTGAATGCGCCAAAAAGAGTGGGGCTTTTCCCAACGTAAAGTCGTACAAGTGTAAAAAATGCACCAAAGTTTGACAAAAAACGTTGTAAAAATTTCCAGCCATTTTCAAAGTGGTTTGGGGTTTGGGGACTACTTTTGGAGTAGAAAGGGGGACATTTATAAAAGTCTGTGAGACCCCCTTTTTATAATACTGTCAGATTGTACACTACAAAAAAACCGGGGAGAAATTGGTCAACAGCAGGTTCATACATGTCCCCCTTAGTGTCACTTGAACCCAATTTTTCTGAAAAGCTAATCCATAAAAAAAAACCTTTTTTGTTTTTTAACCCTTATACCCACTGTTGGTCAGGGTGAAAGAAAAACAAAACTAAAAAAAAAAGCTTGAGCATAACGGGGTTTAAGTCCTCCACTAATCAAAAATTAAAGGGGTTTAGTTTGCTTTTTTTATTGATCTATTAAAATCCTATGATTTTTAATTTTTACAAAAAATTCAATTTGGTTTTTTTGTTTAGACATTTTGCCAAAAAAATTTTTTTTAGGTTTTTGTTTTTAAAAAGGGGCAGTGGTCTTTATATAACTGCTGTTATGTATTTTTGTGCTTTTTGAACTCGTGTGGAAATGAAGGGTTTTAAATTTTAAAAAAAGGGGGGAAAAATTTTTTAATGATTGGAAAGAATTTTGGCAATTTGACCAAAATTTGGTGTACATGCCCCTTTCACTTACCCATAAAAAATTTAAAGATTTTTGACAGTTTTTTTAAAACCTTTTGCTAGTATTTAAAAAAGCCTCTCTAAAACAAAAAATGGTTTAACATACAAAAACCCTGAAAAAAACCCAATTGGGATGGGCCTGGGAAAAACCAAACCCGTAACATTATTTTAAAAAACAGCTGGAACCGCTTAATCAGACATTCTAGGGCACTGCTGCTCCTCAGCGTAGCTTTAATGAAAAATTAAGTATTGGGCAGGAAGAAATTTTTCCCCAAATTGACGGCCCCGTTTTGGGGTGGGACTCATGACCTTGCGCTGCCCCTAGGGGTATGCTAGATCAGTTGGATACAGTTTCACAATCAAACCCCCTAACACAGGGACAGGGGGGAAAAAAACCCGGGGGTGGGAGAAAACCCCCCACTCGCCCACAACCCAGAAAAGGCCCAGGAGAGACTGCCATATTTTCCCCGTTTGCTAAAAACCCCAGTCCCCGTTACAGGGTCATAAAACCCCGCCCCGGAAAACCCCGCCTTGAGAAATTTTTTTTAAATTTTAGACCCCAAAAAGGGGCGGACAGTGGTTTGGGTTGTAAAGGGGCAACGCCACCCGGATCAAAGTTTTGCGCCCCCTAGACAAACAAAAGAATTTCAAAAGGGACTAACTAAACTAAATTTTTGGGTTTTAAAGGGGCAAATTTCGGGAAAATGGGTACAGTAAAGGAAGGGGAAAGAAATGGGGTTTAATTTTCATTGGGTTTTCCTTATTTCTGGGGACACAAAGGGGGGTGAAAGTGGGCCTACCCTTTTCCCCTTTTGGGTTGGTTTTTTGCATGTTGTGCATGTAACCCCCCTCCAATAAGACAACACGGTCTCAGGTTTGGGGTCAGGGCTTTAAAATTTTACTGGGACAAACCCCCCCCTCCCCAACCCTGTCACAGGGGAGTAGCCACAAAGGCAACCCAAAAAGAGAGTGGAAAAGGGCACGGCAGCGCAAAAAATGGGGTCAGAGAGTGGACAATGCACATTTTTGGGGGGCACGGGCACAGCCACAGCAGCCATGAAGGGCAACCCCTGGGAAAAATTTACATTTTTGGGGTGGCAAAATCAGGGGTAGGCCACAAGTGGCACACCCAAAACAGGGTTTGGAGGGCCCCGGGCAGCAGCCCAGCAGCAGTAGAGGTTAGGCAAATGACACAATTAAAATTTTGGAGTGGCAAAACAGTAGTAGGCCCCAGAGTGACACAATGGGCAGAGAGTGGGGAGGGGACGGCACCCCGCCCGGGATGGTCAGAGGTGGGACAATGACACTGGTTTAGGGCATGGGAGCAGCCCCAAAGCAGCATGAGTTCAACATGGACAATTACATTCTGGAGGGGAAAAAAAAGGAGTAGGCCACAGAGTGGCACCCAAAAAAACAGTGTGGAGGGGCCAGGAAAAAAAACACAGCAGCAGAGGTCATAGAGGGGCCAATGCAGGGGTGTGGAGGTGGGTTTGGGAAAACCAGTCCTGGTAAAGATGGTTTTTTGGCAGATGGAGAAAAAGGAGCAAAATGTTGGCATAAAGGGGGGAGGGGGCATCAGAATAAAGGGGGTGAGGAGGTTGTTTGAACCCAAGCTCATTTCTACGTTTTTTAGTGGGGGCGTCATGGGGTTTATGTTTGGGCTGACCCCCTAAGGGGATTGGGGGGTTGGAAGTCCCGGCCCCATTTCCCCGCCTGATTCATCTTTTACAAAGATCAGTCGTTCCAAAATTTTTCCCTGGACAAGTGGGTTTTCTTGGGGGAAAAAGTGGGCCCCCGCCCCATGAACCCGCTCTGATCCACAAATACTGGGCCAGGGGAGGGCAGCTTCTCCAAATGCAAAACCCGGAAAAATTTTCGGCCAAAAACCCAAATTTGGCTGGGCCCAAATAGTCCCGCATTTACTAAATGAGGTGGAAAAGTGCTGTCCAAGTAGGTCCCCACCTGTTGGTTTAGGGTTTGCTCCAGGTCCTGCGGTGCTGGCGACCCGCCCTCCTCATAGGCGGGTGGGAAAGGGAAACTTGCTCACAGTGACTCTTAAATTAGGTTGCTGTGTAGAATTTTATGGCCCCCACCCCCCCCCCTTCCCCCCAAACCAAAACCGCAGAAATACTCGTGAAACGCCGAAAACCCCCCGTCGACCTGCGGGGAAAGGGGCAATCCCGCCAAGGCAACCGGGCCAACTGACTAGGAGGATTTCCCTATGTAAATTTTTGTTTATCCTCCCTCTCAGCATCCCGGGAAAAAGGCTCCCATTTTGGACCGGGAAACGAGGGTCCCAAAAAGGGTGGAGACCAGAAGTCATCCCTCTGCCCGGGTGGTTTACTATTTTGGGTGTCACTAGCCCGGCCCAAAACAGCATGCTGCGGGCCCCTTGCACAAGTGACTCCAGGGGGTCCCTGCTTCCATCTCCAATGTATACTGCCATGGTCTTGGGGAAATTTTTGCCCTTTTTTTCCCTCATCTCATCTCCCTCCTCCAGTGCTCCTCCTCTTTGTCATTTCACCAACAACTTCTGCTCCAATGTTTCCTCCCCTCCTCCTTCTTTACAGTCCCCCCCCGGACTTTGGCTGCGAGATGTGTCGCATTTCCCCAGCCCCCTCCCCCAGACAGATTTTTCAAACTTTTCCGGGACATGAAGCATGGAATCTTTTTATTCACCTGTAGTTTTGGCAAAGAAAAATAACGTCGCCCCCTCGAAGGCCTCAAAAACAACAGGGGCACGATGAGCTCCATGGTGACATCAAAGTTACACAGGAAGAACCCCTTCCCCCTGGTCAAAAAAAATCGTTAATGGCCTTTCTCTTTTTACAGTGGCCCAACAGTGAGGCTGGAATTCCCAAACGGGGGGAAACATGATATCAAGTGGTTGGGAAGGGCGTTACCGTGAACTCGAGGGGGTTTGGCTTTGTGGGGAATGGATGAAAGTGTGCACAGTTTCCGGGCCATTTTCAGAATTTTGAAGTTTGGGTGAAACTTCGGGAAACCCTTTTCAAAAACCGATTGAACACATGGCCATGCAGGGCGATGGACCACCCCTCCTGGTGCAGCGCAGACACCATGTTTCCCCCCATTGTCCTTTACCATGGTTCCGATTTGCAGTTGGACGGAGAAAGCCCACATCGATATTTGCTGCATGACGCGGAAACAGTTCCCCCCCTGTGTGACTGAGGCAAGCCAGGTGTAAAAAAGTGACCCGCGGGGCCTACAATGGGTATGAGGGAGCTCTTGTGGTGGCTGAGATATGGGGTTAGAGGGGGCGGACTTGGACAGGAACCCCATTTTTTAAAAAGGGGGGGAAACGCCCCTTTCCCTTCCCCGTTTTGGTGTCCCGGGCAGGGGAATACTTTCACCCAGTGGGGGTTAAAAAAATTTTTCTGGCCCCGCCAAGTTACGCTCCAGACGTCGCGCTGCCGTGCACCTTGGGAAAAAAAACCGAAACTTAAGGACTGGCCCCCCTTCTGTTCACTATTTATGAATCTGGTACTGCCCTTTTTAGAAAAGAAATTTGGTTGGAACTCTCCCTCTGGCTCGGGGACAACCCTTAGTTCTTTGAAGGTCAGATCCACCATTTGGAAAGGAAGGACTAGTACCAACAACTTGGACAGAAAACACGGTAGTCTGCCCTTAGGTGGTTGGCCCATATGTTTTTCTCTTTGGAATTGCCTCGCGAACGAAAGCTGGGGCCTGAGTAGCGAGGGCAGAGCATCTGGACCGGGGGATGATGGCAATGGAAACAGCTCCCTTCTCAGAGGTGCGGAGCCTTTATGGCTGCAATGGGATGCTGCCCCTGGGGGGGTGCTGCGCTGTCGCTTGCGGCCAGGATGGACCACCCCATCGAGCCCCGTTTCTCCCCGGCCCCCGGTGGGGCGTGCATGTGTAACGCAGGGCCTGGTGCCAAAGTAGTTGTGGCCCTGCTCACTTTCTGGGCCCCAGAAAAAATATACCCCTATTCGGCCCCTCCGTGTCTTAGCAAAACTGCCCCATGCCCCGGGACTGAATTTAAAGCCAACCCCCCGACTGAGTGATCCGCCGCCGCTGGGCCCCGCTGAGCCCCTGTTCCCCTCTTTTTTGGGCCTGCGAAGCGGGTTTTGTAACCGTGGCCCCTTGACTCCCGACCTCACACTGCTGTACCCTGCTGACTCCGCCACAAAAACCCCCTTTCTGGCGCGCCCTTGTCTGAGCCAAATAGCCCTCTTTCACGATGTGAAGTCCTTGTTTACCCCGGGTCCCAAAGGGGGTAAAACACATCAATTTGGTTTTTGCATGTGTCCTCTTCCCCGTCTTGGTATGAAAAGGCTGACCTTCACAAAAAATGTCTCCTGCCCCCTCCACTCTAACTTTGCCCCCTCTGAAGAAGCAGGGGATATTGGCCCCATTTTTTCGCTCCCGTAGCTGCTGACTCCCTCCTCAAATTGTTAAATCCTGCTTATATGTGGTGCTGACCCCAGACCACAAAGTGGGATTTTGGGGGAAAGGGGGGGGAACCCAGAGGGGGAAAGGGAGACAGGTTGGGGGAAGGTGGGGCCGCTGACCCGCGGGGCTTTCCCAAATTAAGGGTTGTTTTCTGAGTTCCCACCGAAATTTGGCGGGGGTTTGGGTCAGAGTCACCCGGGGGGAAAAGTGGATCCCTTAAAAACCCAATCAAAAAACCTTTGGGGTTGGGGAAACATATGCCACCTCTCTGTCTGACATATTTTATTCTAAAATGTACACCCACTGTTTGATGAAGATTCTGCATATGATAAATCCAAAACCCGTAATTTTACTCCCAAAAAAACCCCGTAACAAAAAAAACTTGGGTAAAAACCCTTTTGGATATAAATTGCGCTCAAAAAATGGCCAGGGAAAATTTACTTGAAAGTGCCGTTTAAAAAAAAATGTGTATTTTTCTGAATTTTAAAAGCCAAACAGGCTTAATTAAACCCTTCCCGAAAATGAATTATGCCCACAGGCAAAATTTTTTTTTGGCGGTTTTAAAAAGGGAAATATTTTTAAATGAACCCCAAAAAGCGAACAATGATTAATTAACCCTGGATGTAAATTGCGCAATAGAATTGAGCAACCAAAAAAAAACCAGTTTTTTAGCATGTTTAAAAAAGCCCTGTATTTTACGGTAAAAACAACCCCCCCCCCCCCCGGGAAAAAAATTTTAAATTTAAATTTAAAACCCTTTGGTTATGGGAAATTTTGCTACAGGTAAAATGCCTTTTTTAGGCGGTGAAAAAAAACGTTTTTTTTGTGACCCAATGGGAAAAACAACGCTTATTGAACCTTGGATGTTAATTTCGCAAAAAGAATTTTAAAAGCCAAAAATTTTCCCGTTTTTAGGTGTTAAAAAAAGGTTGTATTTTACGGTTTCACAACAACAGAAAAACCCTTTTAATTATTAACCTTCGGTTTTGATTATGATACAGGTTTTAAAAATTTTTTTTTGGGGTTTAAAAAAAAACGTTTTTTTTTTAGTGACCTCAACGGCAGAAAAAGCTTAATTAACCCTGGAAGTAAATTGGCAAAAGAATGGGCAACCAAAAAAAATTTCCAGCTTTGTAGGTGTTAAAAAATTTTGTGTATTTTCGGTACACAAAAAACAGAAAAAAATTGAATTAATTAAACCCCGGTTATGGATTATGGGTACAGGTAAAATGTCTTTTTTCAGGTTTAAAAAAGAAAGTTTCTTTTAGTAAACCCCAAAAGGCGAACAACGTTAATTTTAAAAACCCGGGTTTTAAAATTGGGAAAAAAATTGAGCAACCAAAAATTACCAGTTTGTGAAAGTTTTAAAAAGGGGTGTATTTTACGGGGGAAAAAGCAAAAAAAAATTTTTAAATTAACCCTTTGGTTATGATTATGTACGGGGAAAAATGTCTTTTTTTTGGGGGGAAAAAGAACGTTTCTTTTAATTTACCCCAACAGCAGAAAAAAATTTCCCTTTAATTTTAAACCCCGGATGTAAATTGCGCAAAAAAAATGAGAACCCAAAAAAAGGGGTGGTATTTGGGGGGTTAAAAAAGTGTTTTTTTTTTTAATGAATTTTCAAAAGGAAAGGCTTTAGATAACCCCTTGGGGGTATTTTAATTGGGTGTGGAGAGATAGCATTAAAAAGTAAAATTCAGCTGCATTGGCGCACACTGGATTCAGTTCCAATACCTCACCCAAAAACAGAATTTTGAAACCCTTTTAAAAGAAGCAGTCTCTGAGACAAACTGTGACACCCCCAAAAAACGCTGTATTAAAAAAGGGGTTTTTAGAAGGGATAAAAACCCTAAGGGAGCGTGGCAGCCCTTCCATAAATCAAATACGTGGGGGCGGATGAGCCCCCCAGCGTCGCTCCCGGGGGCTTATATAGTGGAACCGGGACGTCCCCAAAAAAATTTCCCGGCCCGGGCTTTGGGTTGGCTTCTTTTTCTGCCCATGTCATGTAGGCTATGCCACGGGAATTTTCCCCCAAAATTCGAATTTGTTTCCCGGGGTCGGGAAATTTTCCTGGAAAAATTCAAAAACGAATTCCCCTCTTTTACCTGGGTTTCCCTCAGAAACCCCGGGGGGGTTAAACTACGAATGGGTACCAAAAAACTGAGGGGTTTTCCCCTGTTTTCCCAGTTTCAAGTTAACCCCTTTCTCCCTTTCCATGGGGTCCTACAAACGTGGGGGTGGGCCGGGAATGTAGGTTGGGGGTGCTTTCATATTTAAAAAAAATAAAACTTTTGGGGTTCCTGTGGTGAGGTATTCTTTAAATTTTATAGGAAAAATTAGCTCCCCCTTTTTGAACTTTATTCTTCCTTTTTCATGCTCTGCCCTCCCCGTGCTAACGGGGGTTTACTGGGGGGACAATTTTTAGGCTTTTGGGGGTTCCCCCCTGCATTGTTTTTTAATTTTTGGGGGGGCTTCCCCCAATTTACATTTTTTGGGGGCAGTGGAGGGGGGATTTTGGGGGGGAAGTCCGGGAAACCTGGGAATAACTGAGGGAATTTTTGGATGGGGAAGGGTTTCTTAGAGCTTTGGAAAGGGGGGGGGGGGGATAGGTGGGGGCTTTTTTGTTCCTTCATGTAAAAAAAACCCAAAACCCCTCCCTTTTTAAATTTTTTAACCCCTTTTTTGGGAAAAAGGGGGGGGTTAATTGGGGGTTCGCCCCCAGTGGGGAAATGACTTCCGGAAAGGGGGGGTTATCCAATTTGGGGCCCCGGGAAACGCGCGGGGGTTTCGGGCGGAGCCCCACGCGGGCCGGGAACCCTGGGACCAGTGGGGAAATTTTCCACGGCGGGATGCTTTTTCACCCCCCGGCCGGAAACGGGCTTCCGGGCCAGGGGGGTTTTTATCGGCCCTTTATTACCGCAGGCCCCGTATGGGGGCGCAAAAAAAGCCCCAGGGGGGGGAGGGGGTGGCTCCTTCGGCCCGCCCCGGGCGGGGTGCCGCCCTGTAGTACGGGGACCCCATCCCTGTTTGATGATCCGGGAAGGGGAAGGGGCCCCTTCCCCGGGGGCATCTGTGGGTGTACCATGCCCCGAATGCATTGTGGGCATGGTGACAGGCGTGGTCAGGGGCGACCAGTCCACGGTACGAGAACTGTGCACGGCCTCCCTTCTAACACAATTGATGTTTGCTGTTGAAGTAAAGGGGGGAAAAAAAAAGTGAAAAAAAAGTAAAAAAAAATGTCAAAAGTGAAAAAAGTAAAAACAAACCCCAAAAAAAAAAAAATAAAAAAAACGAAACACCGTTTTTTCCCCCTTTTTACAAAGCCAATCGCCCCAAAAAAGACCCAAAAATAAATAAAGAATTCCCATATTTGGTATCACCTTTGCATAAGACCCCCCTATAAATCTTTTAATTAATTAACCTTTAGGTGAACGCGAAAAAAGCAAAAAAAAAACATTTACAGAATTGCGATTTTTGTACATCCGGCAGCACAAAAAATGGAAAAAAAAAGCGATAAAAAATCTTTTATAGATCCCCAAATTTGGTCCCAATTAAAACTTCAGTTCTTTCCTGAAAAAAAAAAATCCATCCCACGTCCCCGTTTTAGGGGAAAATAAAAAAATTTTTGGTTTCCCCAGAAGAAGCGATGCATAAATATTATTTAAAACTTAAAAACTTTTTTTTTTTAAGTGCCCCAAAATTTAAAAAAATATAAAAAATAGGGTTCCCCGAAATGTATGGCCCCCCAAGAGGAAAAAGCAAAAGGTTTTGGGTATGCAGGGTGAGCGCTTTTAAAAATAAAAAAAAAAAAACCCCTTATAGGGATTGCAGTATTTTCTTCACCGGGCCTTTCCCAAAAAAACGGATTTAAAACTGATAAAAAAAGTCTTGCCCCCCCAAAAAAATTATAAAATAAAAAGTCAAGGCCCCTAACAGCCCGTAAAACCCGAAAAAAAAAAAAAGATATGGCTCTCAGCCCTTTGGCGAAAGCAAAAAATGTTTTCCTTTTTGGGGTAAAAGTGTTTTTATTGTGTAAAAGGGAGTAAAAAATAAAAAATTTACCAAAAAGGGTTTCGGTGTAATTTGTATTCCCATTGCTGGGGGTTTTAAAACAAAATGTCAGTTTTTTCTAAAAACGGGGACCGCGGGGTTAAAAAAAAAAAAATAAAAAAAAAAAAATTTCCCGGGGAAGTTTTGATTTTTTTGTTCCCAAAAAGCCTCCCAAAAACCCTTTTAAAAAAAGGGTTTTAAAAAGGGTATATGGCCCCCTAAAAGGTTTTTAAAAAAAACTTTTAAAATTTTACCCATAAAAAAAAAAGCCCCGAAACCCCGCTCCCAAAGAAAAATGAAAACGTCAGGCTATTCCAAAAAAGAAAAAAAATAAAAAAAAAATTTTTTTTATAGACCCTTTTTTTAATTTTGGGTTTAAAAAATTTAAAAAAACATTTAAAAAAAAACCCTTTTTAAAATCTATACCTTTTTCAATTGTTTCCCACTCCATAGGTTTAAAAATTTGTAATTTTTACTGAAAGGCGAATTTCTGGGAAAATTTGGAAAACCCAAAAAAAAAAAATGGCTAAATTTCGTTTTCCCCCCATTTTCATTTGGGGGATGCAAAAAAAAAAACAACTTTGTAAACTTTTGCACCCAAAAATTGGGGAAATACACCCCCAGATGAGTTGTTTTGAGGCGTGTGAATCCCAAAATGGGTTGACTTCTGCAAAGTTTCCCTTTTTTGGTACTTTGGGGGGGGGTTGTTAAAAAAGCGGGGCATGGCCCCAACCAAAATTTTGGCATTTCCCAAAAACCAAATAGGGCTTCCCCCCCTTTTTACCCCTTTCCATGCGGCCAAACCGGGAGATTAAAACCCACATGTAGGGGATTGCCGGGAAATTTGGGAAAAAATTCATAAAAGGTTGTGGTGTTTTTTACCCGGGAAAAACCCTTTTAAAAATTAAAAATTTTTAAACTAAAATTGCAGATCATTGGAAAAAAAAAATTTTTTTTTTCATTTTCACAGCCCAACGCTAAAAAAATTTTTGTTGGGCAAACCTGTGGGGGATATGGCTCCATAAACCCCCCGGAAAATTTTTCTTTTAAAGGGGGGGGTTTCCCCAAAATGGGGGATTTTTTTTTTGGGGGGTTTTTTTAAGTTTTGGGGAACCCTTTGGGGTTTTCCCCAAACCCGAAAAAGGGCCCCTTTAAAATTAAAAAAAGGGAATGAAAAATGAGAAACCCCGAGTCCCGTAAAGGGGCTCCCCCTATTCTGGGGGTTTGGTTGAGCCAAATAAAGCAATAGGGGGCCCCATATGGGGGTATTCTTGGGAAAAAGGCAAATTGGGGGGAAACAAAAATTTAAATTGTATTTCCCGATCCCCTCTACCCATTTTTTGTGAACAATGTATAAAAATTTTAAAAAACTGAAAAAAAAGTAAATTTTGAAATTTTTTTTCAAATTTTCTTTAATTCCGGAAACACCTAATTTGGGGTTTAAAAACTCCCAAAATTTCGGTTTTGAAAATTTAAGGGGTGTAGTTTTTCGATGAGGTCATTTTTGGGGGTATTAAAATACAGGCCCAATCCAAAAATCCGTTTTGAACGGGGTGGTTCTCTAAAAAATGATATTTTCAAAAATTTTTTTGAAAAATTTTTAAAATTTTACTAGATTTCTAAGCCCCTAATGGGGGGTTAAAAAAAAAAAAACATTTTAAAAAAAAGTGGGCCCAAAAAACCGCCAGACTTAGGGTAGATGCTAGTTATAAAACTATTTTTAGTGGGAAAAAAAATATTGTTTACATGCAAAAATTTTTTTTTTAAGTTTTTTTAATTTTGGGAAAATTTTTAAAAATTTTTTCCCATTTTTTTAAAATTTTTTTCCCCAAAAAAAAACAAGCATTTTTTGGGCCAAAATTTTCTTACTAAAAATTTTAAAGGGAAAAAGTGTCACCCAAAGGGGAAAAAAACAAAACTCCCCGGGGGGAAACAAAAAGGGAAAGGGAGGGTTAAAGGGGTTTTAAAAAAATTATTTCCATAAAGTTTAAAACATGGGGATTTAAAAAAAGGGGGTTATAGAGAGGCCCAAAAAAATTTGGGTCCGGCGGGGGAAAGGGGGTTTAAAAAAAAAAATAGGAAACTTTTTTTTACCATGCTTTTTCCTTTTTTTTACTTTCTATCAAAGAAAGTTTTCTATTTTTTAATATTTAGAGCACATAATTTTTTTTAATTCAGCTAATAGTGTAAACTTAATATTAGACATTATTTATAAATGTCTTCTATAATGTATTATTAATTGTTGTGTTTTTCTGCACAAAAAATGCATCCAAAAACACAACAAAAATGTATCTGTGGTTTTGCTGTTTTTTTATGCAGAAAGACACAGCAATTAATTAAAATTATTAAAAACCGCACCAAAAAACACTCCGTGTGAAAGCACCCTTACTCTGGATAAATAGAAAAAACAAGCAAACTCAGCTCATCTATTGCTGTAATCCAGGAGGCATGGGTACTCGGAAGCACTCGATACAGTGTACATATCCCATACAGCATCCACTTAGTGAGGAATAAAATCACTTCTTTTATTCAGCAGCAATAAAATCCAAAGTAAAATACAGAAATACATTACATTGTTCACTGGTTTCAGGACTTACACGGTCCTCAGTCATAAAATGAATAGATGTAATACACGGAGCATGACAAGCAATCACCCTGAAAAAAAAAAAATGCTATATACAGGAAAATAGTGAAATGTACACACTACAAATTTGAAGAGTTTTGATACTTCTTAAATGTTTTTTTGGCTAGGTGAAATGTTAGTGTCTGTATTAACTGTTTCCGAACACAGTAATTTTTGCCAACAACTTTTTTTTAAGACTTGCATTTCAGGGGCTATATCTTTTTTATTTTGCTATACATTTTTTCATTCTTAGCCATGTGAGGTCTTGTGAGTCATATTTTATAAAAAATACCATTTTATGTGTAGAACAACTGTTTACCTCTGGTAGTAACCTATGATCCACAGCTAGGGGTACTGTGAAAAAATTCAAGAAAACTACATCATATCCTGTACAGGAATAAAATAATAATAATACTCACTGACCCTCCCCTACTATATCACCGGCAACCTTAAAGGGGTTTTATCGTTACAAAGATCATGTCTCAGATTATGGGGACAGTAAAAATAAGCACTTTTTTTAAAGGGGTTGCATTACCTCTGCCCTTTGGTTTTTAGCAGTTTAATCACTTCGCTGAAAATTCTGTCTTTATTTTTTGTGTTGGGGTAAAAAAACCCGGCCCCTTTGGTCTTTCCTTTGTCCCCTTAGACACCCCCCCCTGCACTGTGTTTGGTGGCTGACATTTCATTCGGGCCTGTTGGGAAAACCCCCTAGACAGGAAAGTCATGGCTTTTCCCCCCGGCGGGTGTTTGGGTGGCCCCCAAAACTCTGTTTTTTTACTCCCCTCTGAGGTTAAAATCTATAGTGAAACCAGGGGGGGGTCTGCTGGCTCTATGTACATTCACTCTGGGGGGAAAGGATTGGGCAATTATCCCTTTTTTAAAGGGGTTTGCCAAGAGGTTTTTTCCCCTCCTCACAGGTTCAGCCCCTTAAAGCGTTTCTTTGAAAAGGGGCTTTTGTTCCTCAGATTAAATCAAGCCCCGCCCCCTTTGACATCTCATCTTTTGTGTAAAACCTTTAAGGATTAAAACACTGCATCCGTTTGAGCTGTTGTGTAGTGTAGTGTATAGGGGGTGGGCTTGGCAAGACAGAGGTTGGGATTTTAAAGGGCCCCATTGTTTTTTTTTTTTTTTTTTTTTATAAATTGGGACACATATGTAAAATATATTTAAAATTTTATGGTAGACATTATAAAATTTTTTTTATATAACCACGCACACACAGAAAAGCTCCCCCATATAGTGGGCCCCCTCCTTTACAGTCCCCCCAGCACTTTTCCCAAAATATGGATACCCAAACAATTTTACTCTCGGGGAAGAGAATGATTAGGGGGAGCTATGTTTTGTGTATAAAATTTTTTCATTATAGAGATTTTACATATTTTTTTAGGTTCTTTACATATGGGGTAAATTTAAAGGGGGGGGGAAAAAAAAATACTTGGGGGGGGGATGAACTCCAAACCCCCCTTTGTTTTAAAACCAAAAACTTCCCCTTGCAACCCCTCCCCCCAAATCAGTGCAGGTTGAGCAGGTTTTTTCTCCAAAGCTGGAAGGAATCAGGGGATTTTTTACTTGAAGCGACATTTTTCCCTTGTAGTTGAAATAAAGGTTCTGCCTGTTGTCAGTACCAAATTTGGGTTGAATACCACTACACAGAATTTTAAAGGGTGCTGGGGTTTCAGTTTTGTAAAAAATAAGAGATATAATAGATATAATAGGTGCTTGCTGCAGCTTGTGGAGCCTCAAGGCTGCAGACATAAGCATGCAGGAGGCTACAGAGCTGTTATATCCAGACAACCCTCTGCATCCCCTGCTTCAAACAAAATGATGATGTCACAGTTCTTCAGTGAGGGGAGAAACGCCTGCTGAAAGGAAGAACACGCCCCTGGATTTCAAACTCAATCTGAGAAAATTAGCAGAACAGCACGAGCAGTTCAAACGATAAATCCCCTTTAAATATTTAGAAATATTATAATAAGAAGTTAATTTCCATCCAGTAAACAAAAAGGAATCTTTCCCTGCAATGCAAGGAGCTGCAAAGCCTGTTTTCATATGATGACCACAGACAGATAAAGATTATTAAAGGGGTTGTCTCACTACATTGATTTATCTTACCTCAGTCCTGTTTTCTTGGTTTCATTTTGTATTCAGGGGCGTGTTTACTGGCTTCTACTAGGCTGCAGTAGAAGCCAGGTCTATAGCTATAGTGACCAGTGCTGGCAGCCCATACAAGAGGGGATATCTATGAATAGGTAGGACACTGGTAATGGACATATATTGCAAAGTGACTTGGTTTTGCAAGATCTTTAACTTATAAAGCAATACTTGTAGTTA
The DNA here is from genome assembly GCA_025379985.1 of Phyllomedusa bahiana. NCBI lineage: Eukaryota > Metazoa > Chordata > Amphibia > Anura > Hylidae > Phyllomedusa > Phyllomedusa bahiana. The sequence goes on along the minus strand of JAODAL010049886.1, from coordinate 11,014 downwards.
GACATCCACTTTTACACATAGCATGGCTATAAGATACTGGGGACATAAACATACAGTGCATCCAATATTGTCCACCAGATTCCTTGCATTAAGGGGGTTGTCAATGTGGTAAGCCAGGCCAGTGAGAAGAATAGAGGATAGGATGGGAGCAGTAGCAGCTTTCTCTGCTCAGATCACGGTGGCTTAAAGGGGTTGTCTCGCTACAAAGAATAGCTTTCAAATTGTAGGGAACACAAAATAAAGACATTTTCCAAATATATTGCTTTGTTCCTCTGTTTTCCCTAAGGAGATACAAGTGAATTTATGACTCCCTGGCTATTTCAGTTCCTCAGTAACTGACCTGTAAACAATTCTCCCCTGCTGTTTGTTCAATGAGATAACAGTGAGTGAAGTCATCACACAGGTCCTGGCAGTGTCCTGTGCTGCTCAGCAGTAAAAAGCTTGATTTATGTAAAATAAACAGAACTGTAATTAGGGTTTTTGTTTTGGGGATCAGATAAGAAGTCCTGTTAGTAGTTTGAGAAACTAATCTGATCTAATTAGCATCTGAAAGCACAGCACTGCAAGGAGCTGTACAAGCATGGAGCTGCATGCAAATGAGTCAGTCTGAACCAGGAAGTGACAGAGTATTTCATTTATGCATTCTCTGAAACTCTGGAGGGAGACAACTCCTTTAAACTTTAAAAACCACACCTCTCATGCTTCTGTAGCTCTGGTACCAATGAAGAGGGGGTCTACACATAGGATGGCCGATGGTATTTTTCCTCTTGGCACTCTCTAATGGTGGTGGCCTTTAGCTCAGCTTCCCGTGATGGGAGGTGAGGTGCCTTTGGTGTGTTGGTGCAGATAACTTGGCAGGAGTCAGGATGGAAAGACAATACAACTTCCCCTTTATTCAAAGCTAGTTGAAGTACACACACATATTTGGCCATCTTTGCAGTCCCCATCTAGCATGAAGTCAGAGATGTCTTGTCCATTTAGTTGATGAACAGAACACACGTTAACAGCAACTTCCACCAGCAAAAGACATCTTTCACTAATTTCGGGGAAATAAAAAAAAATTCTAGCCCCCACCATTGGTCTCCTAGGCAACACCTCTTGCTGTGTGCTGTACAGTACATTAACCATTTTTATACACATTTCAGCTTAGTCATTCTCACTTTCAAGTAGTCAAAACAGCAGCACAGCATTGACCCAAGGGTAAGGAGAACTTGCATCTAGAACAATATATCTTATTCCTATAGCAGTTAGTGTTGAGCGATTGCGTTGGCTATCAAGATCGAGCGATAGTCGATAGTCGGCCGCTATCGATAAGGTTTTTCGATAGTGAGCATCGATTATGAGCGATTACCATTAAAGTCTATGGGAGAGCAACAACACCTTCATTATTACACCCAAACAAGGCTGGAGAAGCTGAAATTAACATCCACAACAGTCAAATGGATACGTGCTACATCTTAGGCAACACACTTAGGTTATAAAAGTCACAGAAAAAAAGTCACAGACCATTCACTATCCCTGTCTTGTACCACAGAATGACCCTTAAACCTGCATCACCCACAAATTAAAAAGTGCCAGAAGGCAGTATGATTTGAACCATCATTTTACTTGAACTGGACATTGAATATCCCTGTCCTGGAACGCAGCATGAGCCCCAAACCTGCATGACCCCAGATTTAAAACGTGCCGCAAAAAGGAGTCTTTCAACCACCATTTTCGTTGAACTGGACATTAACTATATCTGTCCTGTACTGCAGAATGACCATTAAACCTGTCTGACCCACAGTTTAAAAGGTGCCAGAAAAAGGAGTCTTTCAACCACCATTTTAGTTGAACTGGACATATACTGTCCCTGTCCTGGGCCACAGTATGACCATTAAACCTGTCTGACCCCCAGATTACAAAGTGCCGGAAAAAGGAGTCTTTAAACCACCATTTTAGTTAAAACGGGAAATTGACTGAATGTCCTGTGTACAGCATGACCCAGGCCGGATTTACAGTGGGTGCGGAGAGCCCAGGGGGTCCTTTTCATTATTAACACGCGGGTTTTAAAATCCCCCTGATGACACAGAAAAAAAAACTTCGTGTAAAGCAGAGTGCAGAAGGGGAAGTGTGAGAACCCCCCTTCTCAGTAACGTCAAGCCCTGGGTCGTTGCCCCTCCGTATGAGTGGGGACCTTGACTTCACTTAAAATACTGGGGTTAAGCTCCTTTTAAACCCCCCAGGTGCCCTTTTGTTTGGGCATTTTTTTTCATTTTACTCAAATGCGGGGAAATTGTCCCGTACTTGTTCTCTGTCCGTGCCCTTTACTCCTGTCCTCTGAAAACCCTACATCGGGTCAAGTTTTTTTGTCCCTCCCTTGTACAATTCAGGGGAATTTTTTTCCCAGCTATTTTGTACATGAAAGTTTTTTAGTAGTTTAATTCTAGAAAACAATTTTTAAAATAGGTGGAACCCCACCATGTCTTTTTTTTCTTTTTTTTCATTGTATTAAAGGGGTTGCCCAATACAGGGATTGATAGCTAGTTAAAGACTTGCAAAAACGTCTTTTTTGCAAATTTGGTCCTTTTTTTTTAAAGTGTCCTCCCTATTCTGTTCTGCAGCCCCATCACCCTTGAGCCACTTTGACAATTGTGAAGAAAAAAATGTTGTTAAAAACAAATTTTTTAAAATAGGACCTGTAGTAAGCTGCATGTCCAGAAAATCCCCCAAAAATTCAAAGCATGACCCTTGACCATTTTGGGCAATTGTGAAAAAACAAATGTCTGTTAGAAAAAACTTTTTTAGAATAGGACCTGTGTTAGCTGCATTTCACAGAAAAAATGCCCCCAAAAATTCAAAAAATGACCCATGAGCCACTTTTGACAATTGTGAAAAACAAAATGTCATTAGAAACAACATTTTTTAGAATGGGGACCTGTGTATGCTGCTTTCAAAGAAAAAAATGCCCCCGAAAATTTAAAGCATGCCCCTTGACCCACTTTTTCAATTGTGAAGAAAAAAATTTGTTAGAAACAACATTTTTTTTATAATGGGACCTGATATAGCTGCATTCAAAGCAGCATGACCCAAAAAAATTATAAAAATACTTCCACCCACTTTTAAAAACTGTAGGGGAAATGCCACTTAAAAGCCACATTTTTTTGGCCAAGGACCCGATTTTTGCTGTATCTCACAGCTACATGACCCCAAAAAATTAAAAATATACTTCTCACCCACTGAAAAAAATTTGAGGGAGAAATGCCACTTAGAAAAGCCACATTTCTGCCCAAAGGACCATGATTTTTGCTGTATCTCCACAGTCATGCCCCCAAAAAAAATTTAAATATGATTTCTCACCCCACTATTAAAAATTGGAGGAGAGATGCCACTTAAAGCCACATTTTTGTTCCAAAGGACCTTAATTATAGCTGTATCTCCAGCAACTGACCTAAAAAACCTTTGACAATGCGAAAACTTTTAAGATAAAGTGAGAAAATGGAATCGGTTGTCATGAAACTTGCTGTCTTTTACATCTCCTCACAGAAAAAGAGAAAAAAAGAGAAAAAGAAAATAAAAATTGCAGTAAGAAAGCATTTTAAAAAAAATTTTTCAAGAGGACCATTTTCTTTTTAAAAGGAAGTGAAGAGCCCGGGAAACAAATGGGTGCCCCTCGGAAATTGGGGCCCAAATTCATCAGAGATCCATGCCTGATTCATCTGATAAAATTTAAATGATCCACATTATCTGTGGAAAGCGGATGGTTTGTTGTAATGAAACCCCCGGGCTGTTGAATTTCCGCCAATATGACGCGGGCTGTGGGCAGGACAACACCTCTATGGCGTGAGAGCCCCCGGGCCATTCGTCCATTTTGGTCCCCAGAAGTCTATTGGGCCGGAACACATGAAAAAACATCGGGTTGAGACGAGATAGTCTTTGCACCATGACTTAAGCTATCTCTGGTGTTGGATTTTTGCCCTGCTTGAATGCTTTGGTGGGGGAAAAAAAAACAAAGATTGCCAGAGGTCACCCATTAGGCTTCGCCCCCTTCCCGCTGTCCCGTACGGCTACTTGCCTCTACTGCGTCACTCGTGATGTTGTTCCCCCGGACATTTGGGGAACTTTGAACAGACAAACAGATGTCTCCAGTTAAATCAATCGCAAGGTCTCCTTTTCCCTGCATTTTACTCTCTATTTGGGGGGGTGGAAGGAAAGGGCCTGAGTTTTTTTTTTGTACCCGGGGGGTCCCGGAGGGTGGCCACCCCGTAATGTTTTTCATTTTGAGGCCCCCTTTAAACAGGTCATTTGGAGGAAAAGGAGCATCCAACACTCATGTGGAGATGGAGCCTTGATTTTTTCCCCAAACCTCTGGGCGAGGGGGACTACAAAATGATCTTCTTCCTTCCTCCCCCCCTCAAAATTGCGCCAACCCCTTTTCCCAAAGGGAGGGCGTCGGTAACATCGGTGTTAGGAATACCCGCTCCCCCTCCCTCCTCCGCTGCCTCCGGCACAGCTTCAACACACCCTGACTTGCCTGAGATATGCACCCCCAAGCTGATGCGCCACCTTGCACTAGCTCTGGGCCCCCCAACCATGCTAATGAAAACCGATGAAATTTTGAAATGTCGGGCTTGTGGGTTTGACGGAGAGGAAGGCTCCGTGTCCGCACTGTGTCCGTCTCCCCCTCCCTCGCGGCGGGGCCCGTTGTTTTAAGTGTCCAAATATCGTTCCGAACTAAGATCACCACAATGCTCATGCTGACAAGGGGTTGTCCGCACTGACCTTTTGGGGGTTTTCAAAAAAGGCAAGGGTGGGAGAGTCTTTCACCCTGCCTCCATCTCGGTGGGTTCAATACCCCGAGGTCCGCACCCCCCTGCTTGTCAGGCCATGTGTACTTCTCTGCGTAATGGGATTGGCCCCGCTGCCACAAAGTGGGTGTGGGAGGTTTGGAATTCCAGCGGGTTGCCACGTCAACAATGGACGGTTTTAGGGGGGGGCCCCAGTGACGCTGCAACGCAGCCAGGGGGGCAGCAGGGTCGAACGGGGGGAAGTGCAACTCACACCTCGAGCCTCTTCAGCAGCAGTCCAGCCCGGGGGAGTCTTTAGAAATTTCTGGGCGAAAGGTTCATGACATGTGCCGGCAAGGGGTGTGCCCAGCCCACCGATCTTAAGGGGGGGCCCCAGATTTCGCCCATTATCGCACACCACCTTGCCTGGACAAGGGTTTTTGTACCCGCCAGCGCTCGGTTCGTTGCGGAGGCCGTCCACAGCTCCGACCCGTGTGTGGACGGTCTCCAGGCAGATTAATTTCAAAACGCCTGGTGTTCTGGGACTGATGCCACCAGAGGACCTTGGGGAAAGAAACCCCCCTATCCCTGTGGTTTTTTAAGAGCGTGGGCGAGCCTGAGAGCCAACCCTCACCCCCCGAACATCCACCCAGCTCACCCCGTGAAACTGTACAGAATATAGCGGTTTTGGCGTGTTTCTAGTCCATGTGTCGGTAGGTAGTGGACTTTTCCCGGGCCCCAGATGCAGACAAGGGGCGTGAAATTTTTGATGACACGTGGGTGGCCAGGGCAGGGATGGCTTTTTTGGCAAAGAAAGCCCTGCTCGGCATTGGGATTTTGGGGGAGGGAAGGGGGCCCTGAGGGCGGAACCATCTTTTTCCCCAGACAGAAGGAAACATTTTTCCAAGGCCCAAAAGCCTGGCAATGCCCACATTTAGGCTTTTTTGGGTTTGGGATGGTTGGGTTAAAGTGTTTTTTTCTGTCCCAAACCCGGGAAAAACAGAAAGGTGGCTGCTAGATGGCCGTGCACGGGTGCAGGTGTCAATGGTGGAAGGAGAAGGGGTGGATGGGTCCTGGTGGTCTGGTGGTACTCCGGGCAAAGGTGGAGGTGAAGGGAGGTGATCCTGTCTGATCTGAAAAGACATGGGCAGCGAGGAATGTTGGGGTGCGGGGGGGGGAGGGGAGACGAGGGTGTGATATGGTTGGGGGCCCGGGGGTCGGGGCTGGGTTTTTTTGGGCCAAGGTTGCCTCCATTTCAACTCATCATTTGCTGATGGATAGACATGTTGGTGGTGGTTAACCACTTAAGGTTCTTGTCTCTACTTATGCGTTTACGGCAAAGGGGCATATGACATCGCTGGGTGAATCAGAGGCTTGCCAAAGAAGGCCAGGCTTGAGAGGGCCCGGACCTTTTTGACGGCGGAAAAAGCGAGGAGCAGGGGTTTTCGTGCCTGGCTGGCCCGGGAAACAAATCAGCGGTTTGCGACCCCCCTCTCCTTTTTGGCTGGCCGTATTGACACTACCCCATGTCTTCCCCCCTCGCCCCTGATGAAACGCTCGCAAGCAAATTCTGCGGAAAAGCCAGGATGGGTCCCCAATGTCGTCGTCTATCATCATCAACACAGGGGACTTGGTCGTCTGACTTTCTGCATCCAGAAGCTGGGGGGGCTAAAAAAAACAAGGGGGACTGCAAGGGGTTGCCCACCGCCCGGGATTTTTTCCGTTGACCCGGGTTCCTTCCCTCCCCGATGGCATCAGTAAGGGGTCAGAGCAGCTAAATCACCTCTTGACTTTTAAAAGCCTTCTGACCCCCAAAGCAATTTTGTCATCAAAGAGGCTTCAGAAAAAAAGGGTTTTCCACAGGGGGGTACACGATTGAATTTGGGTGCTTCATGTTGGCGGAGCTGATGTGTGTGGCGACATTTTGGCCGTAAATGGAGGGCGAGGAGGTAAAAATTTCTTAAAACAGGTTGCATTAAAAGAAGGACAGATTTTCGACAATGTTCTTCTTAGATTCACAGGGCCTGACCCAGCGATGAAGCATGATGGCCTGCAAAAGACGATCCGCTGGCATGCGTTTTTGTCGCCACACTGGAAGGGACCCTTCTCTTGTACCTCTACCTCCATGTGCTACCCCCTCTTTGCTCGCTTTACCACCTGCATTTCGCTCCATGTTCAGAAATAAAAAATTTGATATGGTATGTAATAGTTTTGGAAAGTCTCTTATTAAAAGACGTTCAAATCACAGCTAATTCTCAAATCACTCTAATCAAAACAAAATTGCTGGATTCCAAATTTAACTGCAAGGTGTCTATCAACAAATCTGGACTGGGCAAAGTCCAAAAAACACGTATTTTGTTATGTTTTGGTATAATAAACGGTATTTTTTGCACCTTTCAATTCACTGTGGTGAATATAGAATTGCTGTTTTAAGATTTACGTAGATGCTGCGTCAATGAACAAAGCTGGGTGCGCCAAAAAAATCAAAAAACACGTAACTGTTATGTTTTGGTATAAGAAAAACGGTATTTTTTGCACCTTTCAATTTTACCTGTGGTGAATATAGAATTTTCTGTTTTAAGATTTACGTAGATTGCTGCGTCAATGAACAATGCTGGGTGCGCAAAAGTCAAAAAACACGTTTAAAATGTTATGTTTTGGTATAATAAACGGTATTTTTTGCACTTTCAATTCCCCTGTGGTTAATATATATTTGCTGTTTTAATATTTACGTAGATGCTGCGTAAATGAAAAAGGGTGGGTTTGCAAAAGCCCAAAAAACCACGTAACTTTTTGTTTTGATATAAAAAACAAATTTTTTGCACCTTTAATTCACCTGTGGGGGAATAAGTTGCTATTTTAAGATTTAGTGATTTTGCGTCAATAAACAATTTCTGGGGGGGGCAAAAGAAAAAAAACACGAAAACTGTTATGTTTTGGATAATAAACATATTTTTTGCATTTTTTAATTCCCCCTGGGTAATATAAATTGCTTTTTAAGATTTATAGTGCTGCGTCAATGAACAATGGGGGGTGGGGAAAAAGTAAAAAAACACGTAACTGTTATTTTTTGGTATTAATAAAGATTTTTTTTGCACTTTCAATTATGTGGTAAATATAGAATTTGTTTTTTAAGTTTTCGTAGATGCTGCGAAATGAAAAAATGCTGGGTGTGCAAAAGTAAAAAAACGTATCTGTTATTTTTTGGGTAAAAATAAACGGTTTTTTTTTGCCCCTTTTCAATTCCCCTGTGGTGAATTTAGAATGGCTGTTTTAAGATTTATGTGATGTGCGTCAATGAAAAATTGTGGGTGTGAAAAAAGTCAAAAAAACACGTAAGTTATGTTTTGATATAAAAACAAATTTTTTTTGACCTTTCAATTCACCTGTGGTGAATATAGAATTGAAGTTTTAAGATTTAAGGAGATGCTGCGTAAGACAATGTGGGTGGCAAAAAGTAAAAAAACACGTAACTGTTATTTTTTGGTTTAAAATTTAAACGATTTTTTTTGCACTTTAAATTCACCTGTGGTGAATTAGAATTGCTATTTAAGTTTTACGTAGATGCTGGTCAATGAACAATGTGGGTGCGCAAAAAGTAAAAAACACGTATGTTATTTTTTGGTATAATAAAACGATTTTTTTTGCACCTTTCAATTCCCTGTGGTGAATATAGAATTGCTGTTTTAAGTTTTACGTAATGCTGGTCAATGAAAATGCGGGGGTTGTCAAAAAAAAAAACACGTAACTGTTATGTTTTATATAATAAACGGTATTTTTTGCACCTTTAAATTTCCCACCTGTGGTGAAATAGAATTGCTGTTTTAAGATTTAGTAGATGCTGCGTAATGAAAAAATGCTGGGTGTGAAAAAAGTCAAAAAACACAAAACTTTTAGTTTTGATATAATAACGGTATTTTTTGCCCCTTTTAAAATTTTCCCCTGTGGTGAATATGATTGCTTTTTTTAAATTTTAAGTAGTTTGCTGCATCAATGAAAATGCTGGGTGTGCCAAAGTCAAAAAAACGTATCTGTTAGTTTTGGTATAAAAAACGGTATTTTTGCACCTTTCAAACACCTGTGGTGAATATGGGAATTGCTGTTTTAAGATTTTTTGATTCTGCGTCAAAAAACAATGCTGGGTGCGCAAAAGTAAAAAAAAAGTAAATGTTATGTTTTGGTTTTTAAAAACGGTTTTTTTTGCCCCTTTAAATTCACCTGTGGTGATATAAATTGCGTTTTAAGATTTACGGATGCTGCGTCAATGAAAAAATGGGGTGCGCAAAAAAAAAAAACAGAAAAACTGTTATGTTTTGGTATAAAAAACGATATTTTTTGCACCTTTAATTAACCTGTGGTGAATTAGAATTGCTGTTTTTGATTTACGTAGATGCTGGTCAATAAACAATGTACGTGTGCAAAGTCAAAAAACACGTCCCGTTATGTTTTGTTTTATTTAAGGTATTTTTTGCCCTTTCAATTCCCCTGTGGTGAAAAAATGAATTGGTTTTAAGATTTAGTAGATGCTGCGTCAATGAACAATGCTGGGTGTGCAAAAAGTAAAAAAAAACGTAATGTTTTGTTTTGTATAAAAAACGGTATTTTTTGCCCTTTCACTTCACCTGTGGTGAATATAAAATTGTGTTTTAAGATTTACGTAGATGCTGCGTCAATAAACGCTGGGGTGTAAAAAAGTAAAAAACACGTAATGTTATGTTTTGATATAATAAAATTTTTTTTGCACCTTTCAATCACCTGTGGTGAAAAAAATTGCTGTTTTAAAGATTTAGTAGATGCTGCGTCAATGAACAATGCGGGGTCGAAAAAAGTAAAAAAAACACGTAATGTTTGTTTTGGTATAATAAACGATATTTTTGCACCTTTCAATTCCCTGTGGTGAAATATGAATTGCGTTTTAAGATTTAGGGAGATGTGCGTAAGAACAAAGGGGTGCGCAAAAGTCAAAAAAAAACGTAAGTGTTGTGTTTTGGAATAAAAAACGGTTTTTTTGCCCCTTTTAAATTCACCTGTGGTGAATTAGAATTGTGTTTTGATTTACGAGATGCTGCGTCAATGAACAATGTGGGTGCGCAAAGTAAAAAAATCGTAACTGTGTTGTTTTGACGATACCGGTATTTTTGGCAACAAAAAAACCGTTCTGATCAAGATTTGCTGTATTGTAATTTAACTGAAAGGTGGATTTCCCATCAAGGTGAAAGGGGTTAAAATTGAAAAGAACACCAAATTAAAAATGTTATGATTTTAAAGTAGAGTTTTGCACTAGCAAGAGACCGCTTTATAGAAGATGTGTATCCTTTAAAAGTTCGGTGCCCAATACCAGGAAATATTTAAATAGCAATGTTAATAATAAAAGATATTCACTACAATTTTACACTAATTTTTGGTTTGAATTTTTCCGTTTTATTTTATAGATAGAGCTTGCTGTTTTCGCCCGGGGCCCCCTCCCTGCTCCACCGTGAATTTACAGCGGTAGTGCTGTTTTTAAAATTTCTCAGCTAATACAAAAAATTTAAAATTTAATCTAACAAAATTGGGAAAGGATCACAGCTAATAGTAGAGGTTTCTTGTGCAAAAAAAAGACTAATTTCGTGAGCTTTTTGGGCCCACAGGCAGAGCGCGGGACCTATACTATGAGACGCTGAGAGACACTGAGGTTTGAAACAGGAAAAGCTTTTTATGTAAAACGAGGTCATGTGATTTTTCCCGCCAATGAAACCCAAAACTTTCCCCGTCTTGACGTGCCCCACACTCCCCCCGCTTATTCTGTAATTGATTTGTGGCCGCCAAAATTACAGGAAGCGCCAAAAAAAACGCGATCTTAATAGTTGATGCTCAGTTTTAAACTTAATTATCGCATGATTGGAAATTTTCGATCACCATAAAAACCTTGGATTTAAACTTTGTCGAAAAAAATCGCCAAAAAAATTTTTAAACCTTTAAATATCGCTGATCTAAAAATCCGATCCCAAAAAAAACTGTCCCGATTTCAACTTTGTCGATAATAATCGTCACACTAGTTAATGTTCTTTTTAACTTTTCTTGTACCCATTTTGTTTTTGGTAAAATTTTTTAAAACCTAATAAAAAGTACCCCTTGGTGTTGGTTTTCCCCTTTTAAAAAAAAAAAAAAAAAATTGACACGATTATCTTCTTGACCCACATTCGGCAAAAGTGGAATTTCCTTTTCCCCACATATTTTGAGGGTGGAACCCCCCCAAAAAGCAGCAA
>JAODAL010049885.1:0-27838 GCA_025379985.1 Phyllomedusa bahiana | reverse complement strand
CCTTCCTCCCCCGGCTCCCAAGTGCGGTGGAAAATCATCATCTTTTGTGTTTCATTCCTGCTGTCCTCATCACCGGTTTTGGGTTTATCCCCGAGGTGACCTTAAAAACATGACCTCCATCCCCCCCCCACTTCCGCTGTTTTACTTTGCCGCCTACTGAAAGAAGCAGGCGATATTGGCCCTTTTTCTTCGTCCCAAGTAGCTTGACTGCCCTCCTCAAATTGTTCACCCTGCTATATAGTGGCGCTGACCCCGCCAATGTGATTTGGCTGAGGGAACTGGAGGGGGCAGAGGCGGGCTGGGACAGGTGAGGGCCGCTGCCCGCTCCCGGGCCATGCCAAATAATGGTTGTGTTGGGGTTCCCCCCGACTCTTGGGGGGGTTGTCAGATGTCACTGGGGGGAAGAGGTGACCTGTAACAATCAAAAACCCCTTGGGTTGCTGAACAACCACGGCCGTAGATGACAGCGGCATTTTGGGGCCTCCCCGAGTGCCCCTGCTGCGACGTCCCTTGTGTGCTGGACCGGGGCCTTTCCCAGGTTTGTTTGTGCCACTGCCATCGCGGGTGAAGCCTGCCACCTCTCTGCTGACATACTGTTTTTTAAAATGTACAGACACTGTTTGATGTGATTCTGTAATATGATAAATATACACCCTGTTTTTGTCCAAAAAAGAACCCGTAAAAAAACTTGGGTAACCCCTTTGGGTATAAAAATTGCGCCACAAATGGCCAGGAAAAATTTTCTGTATGTGTCGTTTAAAAACATGTGTGTTTTATAAATGTAAAAGCACAAAAAGGTTAAAATTAACCTTCGGACATGAATTGGCTACGCAAAAATCTTATATTTTGGCGTTGAAAAAGAGGGTTATTTTTGTCAGCACATCAGCAAAACAACGCTTAATTAACCCCTGGATGTAAATTGCGCCAAAGAATTGAGCCGCACAAACTAGTACCTAAGTGCCGAGTTACAATTAAGTGTTTTCTACTCCAAACAACAAGAGATACAGTTGTAATTAACCTTTGCTTGTGAATTGGGTTTACAGGAAAAATTTATATATTTTGGCGTGAAAAAGAGGGTTTTTCTTGGGTCAGCACACCAGCAAAACAATGCTTAATTAACCCTGGATGTAAATTGCGCCAAAGAATTGAGCCCCACAAACTATAGCTTTGAAAGCGTGTTACTTTTGCGTGCTTTCTACGCCACACAACAAGAGATACAGTTGTAATTAACCTTTGCTTTGAATTAGGCTACAGGAAAAATGAAATATTTTTGGCGTTGAAAAAGACGGTTTCTTGGGGTCAGCACACCAGCAAAACAACGCTTTAATTAACCCCTGGATGTAAATTGCGCACTAGAAGTCAGCAGCCAAAATTGAAGTGGTATTTGTATTGTAAAAACGCTGTTTCTTTAATTGACTACAACAGGAACTGGCTCAGATCCCACTTGGATATTGACTGTTGATGCAGCTGCAGTGGACGCACACATGGATTTCAGATCCAAATACCCCAAAAAATTAGAAATAGAACATTAAGAGAAAAGTCTCTGAGACAAGCTAGACACCCCACAAAAATCGCTGTATAAAAATCAATTCTTCAGTAAGGCTATCACCCGGGCGGCAGCAGCTTCCCTGATGAGCACAGGAGGGGGAGTGTGAGCTCCCGGCGTCGCGCCCGGACTATATTGGCGGTGACGTCACAGAATCCCGCGGTCTCTGATTGGCTTCATCTCTGCACTGTCATGCAGGCTATGCACTTCTTCCTACCTGAGTGCTTTGCCCCATGTAGCGCCATGTGCTCGCAGCCCATTTTATTCAATCAAAAGCACACTTCGTTCACACCGAGTACCCCAAAGTTCGACTTCGTTCCGAACCCGAAGTTTTCCTGAAATTCTAAACGAATTCCACTTCGTTAGAATCGATTCGCCCATCTCTATCCACACCCTGTCATTGTGCCACTCTGTGGCCTACTCCTGTTTTTGCCACCTCCAGAATGTTATTGTGCCAACTCTTGACACTATGCTGCTGTTGATGCCGGTCACCTCCCTCTGTGTCTTTGTGCCACTCTCTGACCTCATGTGCTGCTGTGGCGTGCTGCCATGACCATCCCACTATGCTCATTTCTGCACTGTCTCCCAAGGCACCCGTGGTAGATACAGTGGAGATGGAGGCCAGGGGGAGTCCCTCAGAATCTACTTGCGCACATGGCACTGCCAGCATGCTGATTGCTGGCTAGTGATAGCCTAATTGTGACCATCAGCAGAAGGGATGACTTCTGGCTCTCACCCTCTAGGACCCTTGTACCGGTCCAAAATGGGAGCCTTTTTTCCAGCTGTGAGAGGGGAGGACAAACTCAAGTACTATAGAGAAACTCCTCCGTAGTCAGTTTGCTAACGTTCCAAACCATTTTTTGGCCCAAGGCAATTTCTACCTCCATAGCTTTCTTCATTTAATACTAAAAAAGTTCCAAATGAGTTTATTATGAAGTTATAAACGTTGGTAATTTGAATCCAAGTTTTGCTGACACCAATTTGTTCAAAATGCAGGGTAGGGAATTGAAGGAGAACCTAAATACAGGGTGAATGTTTTAGGTGCTTATTTTGCATTCGGGGCCATTAGTTGATGGATTTAGTACAAAACCTGGAATAGTGAAGCTAAAGGCAATGCTGAAAATAAATGGTTTGGAGGAGCTTCTTCTAGTATGAAGATTGAAATCTCGTATGTCCAAAATTACAGACAGGAAAAACCACCTTGACTGCCTCCTCCTTGAGCCTCGTCTGTTCATATCTGTTGTACCGTACTCTTGCCTCCGTCCCTTGAACCTCGATCCTTGCCGGCTTCCTGACCCTTACGCTTTTCCCCGATTCCGAGTTTGCCTTACGGATTTTGGTACCTCGCTCTACACCTCAGCCTGCCACAACAAGCAATTCCACGTCAGGGGTAACGACCTGGAGACTCCCGCCGAAGTAAGTTCCATCCGCTTTTTTTTTTTTTTGCCGGCGGGCTTCTGGTGAAAACCGGGGGACCTACTTAGATTCTGTTTCATGGCTGGCTATTGCCATAATCCCCTACTGTGCTGCGATCTGTGGCAGCTCCCGGTAAACTTACTACTGTGTTTCTTTGACGCTATTGAAGGATATTAGCCCTGAGCATTGTTTTTTTCCAGCTGGCGCTGCCATGACTTTATCAGCTGCATTACCGCTTTCAGTTTTTTGGCTCATGTTTTGCCCTGTTAGTGCCAGGGGATTTTAGAGTGAAGGAATCTAAGAGCGGCGGACAGTCATGTGCGTTTGGTAATCTAAAACACAACATTCTGATGAAGAACCACAAACCAAGCTCCCTTGCATAATTTGAGATGACACAATGTTGTTACAGCACCCTGCAGGCTCTCTGCAGCCAGGAAATAGCTGTTTTTAGCGCGATTCGTCCCGAATTACTTCGGGATAAAACAGATTTTGTCGGAAATTCGCCCATCTCTAGTTGTGACCTATTCTTTAAATCTTGTTTTTGTGCTAACATGATTTTTAGGAATTCATGTGGATTTTTTTTTAATTTTTCATGCTAGTATCCATTTTAAAAAAAATCCTGAAATCCTGCAGTTTAATTTGGCGGTAGAGAATACTTTTTGTCAGTCTTCTCATTATCATCACAGGCTTATATGATTAAATAGGATTATAAAGGAAAGGTGACACCAATGTATAGAAAACACAGGATTCACTATTGAATAGGTGATGGTCACAGCTGACCTCCTCCCTGTACAGTGACTACTTCCCAGATCACAGAACATGCCTTCAAAACTCTCCTAAAGAAGTCAGTTAGCCCCCATAATTATACTGTATATAGAAAACAGAATAAAAAAAATCACAGCTAAGAAGAAAATAATATGTCTGTATCATTGACTGGTATTGATAAGTAAAAAAATATTGGTGACACATTCCCTTTGTTGTAAAGTGGATACCCTCATATTGATCCTCTTGAAATAGGTAACTGCAGCTGTGACCACATGCACATGGCAGTCTTCAGAATTATGATCTATACAAAACACTGCATGTGCCAATAGACCAGGAGGTAAAAATTCCCCTTCTAGTGTTGAGCAGATTATTATCGTCAAGGTTGAAATCAGCAAAGTTTTTATTGGTGATCGGATTTTTTTAGATTCATGCAATAATTTAGGTTAAAATCTGTGCATCATCTATTAAGATCGCGCCTTTTTCCGGCGCTTTCTTTAAATTTTGGCGGACAAGCAAATGAGATTACAGAATAGAGGCACAGTTGAGATGAGGGTGTGTGCACGTCATGACTGGGATGTGTATGGTTGCGATTGGATTGTAAAAATTCACATGACCTCGTTTTTCCATAGAACCAGCGTTTCCTGTTCTGCCTCAGTGTCTACTCAGCGTCTCGAGCAGAAGGACGTGCGCTCTGCTTGTGTCCAAACAGCTTAGCCCGAAAATTATTATATTTTCTTCACAGAGAAAATCTGTGATCCTTACTATTAGTTAGATTAGAGATTGGAAGATTTTAATATAGTTAGGTAGAGGGAATTTTGAAAGAGCATACTCTGCGTGTAAAGTACGGCAGGGTTGGAGCGGAAGGGGGGCCCCCTGCGGGCGACACAGGACAAGCTCTATAAAGAATACTGGATTAAAGTTACCAAGACTTAGTTGGTGACATTGCAAATAGCTTTTATTATTACAGTTTTCTATTGAAATATTTCCTGGATATTGGGCAGCCTGAACCTTATAGGATACACCTCTTTTCTTGTAACTCGCCCCCCCCCCCCAGGTCTCTTTTTAGATGCAAAAACTCCACTTTTATTATCAGTATACCTTTCTGAAAGCCGGGCGGGTCACCGGTAAAGTGTTCATCTTTCAATTTTGCCCATTCCACTTTTGTTGATATATCCAACTTGCACTTAAATTTGAATCCAGCAATTTTATAGTCACCCACAGGTGAATGAAAGGTGCAAAAATATCTTTTATTATACGAATAGGACAAGCTCTATAAGAATACTGGGAATAAAGTTCACCAAGACTTAGTGTAGACATTGCCAATAGATATTTATTATTAACAGTTTTCTATATTGATATATTTCCTGTATAGGGCAGCCTGAAACTTATAGGATACACCCAATTCCTTTTCTAGTAACTGCAGTCTCTTGTTAGGTGCAAAATGCACTTTTATTTATTCAGTGTACATTTCAGATAGGTGTTCATTTTCAAATTTTGGCCCATTCCACCCTTTGTTGTTATATCCAACTTGTACTTAAATTAAATCCACAAGTCAGACAGGTTGATAGGTGCCAAAACACATTGTAATTTCCGAATAAATTTCAGATACGTGTTTTTGACTTTGTGCACACAGCTTGTTCATTGAGGCACTTGCACTTAATTGAATACTGCATTTTTTAGTCACCACAGCGTGATGAATAGATTTAGGTGCCAAAAAATTACCTTTAGTATCCGCAATACAGTACAGATAGTGTTTTTGCACTTTTGACTCGACAGTCCAGATTTGTTGATAGAAGCCACCTTGCAGTTAAATTTGAATCCAGCAATTATTGTAGTTACCCACAGGTGAATTGCTAGGTTGCCCACAAAATACCTTTTATTATTCGAATACACATTACAGATACCTAGTTTCTTTGCACTTTTGCCCAGTCCAGATTTGTTGATCAGAGCCACCTTGCAGTTTTAAATTTGAATCCAGCATTGTTGTAGTTACCACAGGTGAATGATTAGGTGCCAATAAAAAATACTTTTATTATCCGAATACTTTACAGATACGGGTTTTTTGACTTTGGTGCACTATCATGCTTTGTTCATGAGGCACTTGCACTTGAAAATGTAATACAGCAATTTTTTTGTCACCACAGGTGAATTGATAGGTGCCAATAAATACCTTTTATTATCCGAATATATTTCAGATAGGAGTTTTTTTCACTTTGGCGCAGGCCTGCTTTGTTGATAGATATACTTTGAGTTATTTTTGAATCCAGCAATTTTGTTTTGATTTGAGGGATTTGGAGAATAGCTGTGATTTGCCATCATTTTAATAAGACGACTTTCCAAAACTCTTCCATACCTTCTCAAGATTTGTATTATTTCTGAACATGGAGCGAAATTCAGGTGGTAAGCGAGGAAACAAGAGGGTGCGGTAGGACTGGAGGGACGAGGTACGAGAGAAGGTGCTACTTCCAGCGCCGGCATACAACACGCATGCCCAGCGGATCATCAGTTGCAGGACCGTCAGGCCTGCCATCGCTGGGTCAAGGGCCCTGTGAATCTCTAGTAACGAACAGCGTCGCCAATCTGTCCTTCAGTGGTTTAATGCAACCTGCTATCAGCCAGTCCTTTACCTCTCGTCCTCCCAGTCACGACCGACAAATGTCGTATCAGCATCACCAGCTTCCGTACAACATGATGCAGCCACAAATGTCAACTCGTGTACACATCCACTCGTGGATAATCGCATTTTCTGAAGACCTCTTTTGATGATCAAAATGCGGTTGGGGTCAGAAGGCATGTTAAAAAGACAGAGGCCAAAGAGGATGATTTTCTCTGCTCTGACGCCAGTATGATGCATCAGAGGAGGAGAAGAGGATGCCGGGTCTCAATTCGGCAAAAAATCCGGGCGGTCGGCAACGCCTTGCAGAGGTCCCTCTTGCTTGTAAGCCCGCAGCTCCTGGACTGGAGAATGTAAGGACGACGATAGTCACCTGTGTTGATGATGATGATGACGACATTGACGATCCAACGTGGTCTTTTCAGCCAGAATTTGCTGCGAGCGCTTCATCACTGGACGAGGAGGAAGACGATGGGGTAGTGTCAGTACGGGTTCAGCCTCAAAAAGGGGAGAGGGCCCGGTCGCAGAAAGTCCGCTGATATTGATTCAGCCAGCCACAGTCAGCCGCAAACCCGCTCCTCGCTTTATCGCCTGTCAAAAAGGTCCAGGGACCTCTCAAGGGGCCCTTCATTTGACCACTAGCCTTGATTCACCCAGCGATTGTCATATAGCCGCCTTCTGCCGTTAAACGCATAAGGAGAGGCAACAGAACCTTAGGTGGTTAACCACCACCCAAATGTCTAGTCACATGCGGCGAGAATGATGAGTTGAAATGGAGGCATCACTTGGCCAAAAAGCCAGACGACGCCGGGCTCCAAACCCACTGTCAACACCCTCTGTCTCCGCCTCCTCCACCTCCACAAGCGTTCCTCAGCTGCCCATGTCTATCAGAGTCAGGCATTTTAGGGAACAGCCTCCGCTTCTGCCTCCACCGTCGCCCGAAGTACCACCGAGACCACCAGAGAAAACATCCTACCCCCTTCTCCTTACGCCAGTTTGACGACCTGCAGCGTTTACAGCGGCCAGTCTAGCAGCCAGCCTTCTGTCTTCCAGTGTTTGGGGCAGATGAAAAACACTTTACCCAAACATCCCAAGCCAAAGCCTGAATGTCGGCCATTGCCAGGCTTTTGGACTTGGAAATGTTGCACGTTCCGTCTGGTGGACACTGATGGGTTCTGCCAACATCCTGGCCCTTGTGCCCCCCAATTCCAGATGCCGAGCAGGCATTCTTGCCAGAAAAAGCCGTCCCCATGCCCTGGCCAGCCACGCTTCATCTTAAAATTTCAAGCGCGTTGTCTGCCTCTGTGCACGAAAAGTCCAATCTCACCAAGACACATGACTAGTAAGCACGGCCAAAAGGCCGATATATCTCTGTGGACAGCTCACTGGTGTGAGTTGGGTGGATGTCCCTGGGGGTGACGGTGTTTGTGCTCTCAGGCTCGGCGGCTAGCTTTAAAACCGCAGGGATGGTGCAGGGTTTTTTCCCCCAGGTCCTCTGGTGCATCACGTGCCCAGAGTAACCAAAGCCGTTGTTATTGTTGAAATTATTCTGTCTTGGTGACCGTCCACTCACAGGTCAGGAGCGGTGGACGGCTCCCGCAACGAGACCGAGCGCTGGATGGGTGGCCAAGAAATAAATTGTGCCAGGCAAGGTTTGGTGATGCGATAACGGGCGAATCTGCTGGGCCCGCACTTAAGATCGGTAGGACTGGAGCACATCCCTTGCCTGGCACATGTCATGAACCTTGTCGTCCAGAAATTTCTAAAGAGCTACCCGGTTCTGGACTGCCTGCTGAGGAAAGCTCGAAGGTCGAAGTTCGCACTTCCGCCAGTTCGCAAACCTGCTTCGTCCCGCCTGCTGCGTTGCAGCGTCAGCTCGGCCTCCCCGTCACCGTCTCATGTTGAAGTGGCAACACGCTGGAATTCCACCCTCCACATGCTCCAGCGATTGTGGCAGTAGGCAATGCCATTACGCAGTTCGATAGTGACAGATGGGCCTGACAAGCAGCGGTGCGGACCTCGGGGTGTTGAATGCCACCGAAGAGTTGGAGGCAGGTGAAAGAGCTTCCTGCACCATCCTTGCCAGTTTTGAAGAAGCCACCCAAAGATGGTCAGTACGGACAATTGCCTTGTCAGCATGAGCTTTGTCGGTGATCTTAGTTCTCGGATCGATCGTTGGACACTCTGAAACAACAGGTCCGCAGCGACAGCGATGGAGGAGGAGAACGGAAACAGATGCGGACGACTAGGAGCACTTTCTCTCGTCAATTCCCAAGGCCCGGTCTGTTTCACAATTTCTTCGGTCTTCATGTAGGCAAGTGGTTCTCACGGGGTCCGAGCTAGTGCAAGGTGGCGCGATCTAGCTCTCTGGGTGCATCATCTCAGCAAGTACAGGGCTGTGTTTGTTGAAGCTGTGCCGAGAGGGAGCGGAGGAGGAGGAGGAGACCCCGGTGTATAGGAGGAGGAGGAGGAGTATTCCTAGACATCGATGTTACCGACGTCCCTGCCTTGGAAAGAGGTTGGCGCGATGTGAGGCGGAGGAGGAAGATGGGAAGTTCAGTTTGCTAGATGCCCCTCGACCCCAGAGGTTGGGAAATCAAGGTTCCATCTTCAAATGAGTGCTTGGTATGCTCCATTTCCTCCAACATGATCCTCGTCAATTAAAGGCCATATAAAATGAAAACAGTTACTGGGTGGCCACCCTCCAGGATCCACGTGGTACAAAACTCAACATACCTGCCACTATCCTTCCACCAACACAAATAGAGAGTAAATGCAGGAATTGGAGACCTTGCTGATTGATCACCTGGGACATCTGTTGCTGTCTGCTTCACGTTCCCCATAATGTCACGTGTGGAACAACATCAGCGACGTGTACAGCGAGTAGGTGCCAAGAGGTAGCCGTTAGCAGGTCAGCAGCAGGCAATAAGGTGGCAGACGCCCTAATGGGTGACCTCTGGCAAATTTTGTTTACCAACCTCACCAACGCAGCAATCGCAGGGCCACAACATCCAACACACAGTGATCAGCTTAAGATCATTGGTAGCACGGACTATCTGGTATCAACACCGATGTTTTTGTTCGTGTTCTGGACCCAATAAGACTTCTGGGTATCCAAAATGGCACGAATGGCACGGAAGCTGCTCGTCACTGCCATAGAGGGTGTTGTTCCTGCCCAGCAGACAGCGTCATATCTGAGCGGACATCAGCACAGCTGGAGCGAGTCATTTAAAGACCCCACAAAAGCATCCGGCTTTCAACAGTATTGTGGATAGGTTTGACTTTCACATCAAGCGATGAATCAGTGAATTGGATCTCTGAAGATGTTGTGGCCCCAAATTGAGAGGTTCACCGATTAGTTGCCAGGTCTACTTCAACATTTCCTCTTCAAACAGAAATGGTCTCTTGAAAAATGTTTTTTTAAAATGATATTTCTTACTGCAATTTTTTTATTCTCTTTTACCAACAGTTTATTTTGCTGGGTTTTGCTGTGAGGAAGACTGTAAAAAGACAGCTAAGGTTTTATGACAAACACCGTATTCATTTACTCACTTTATCTTAAGAAGTTTTCGATGTCAATTGTTTTGAGGTATGTTGCTGTGACGATAAAGCTATAATTATGGTCCTTTGGAACAGAATATGTGGTTTTAAGTGGCATTTCTCCATCCACAATTTTTAATAGTGGCTGAGAAGTATATTTATAATTTCTTGGGGTCATGTAGCTGTGAGATACAGTAATAATCATGGTCATTTGGAACAGAAATGTGGTTCTAAGTGGAATTTCTCCCCTCACAATTTTTAAACAGTGGTGAGAAGTCATTTTTATAATTTTTTGGGTCATGCTGCTTTGAAATGAGCATTACTACAGGTCCTCTATTATAAAAATAATGTTTGTTTCTAACAGACATTTGTTACTTCACAATTGTCTCAAAGTGGGCTCAAGGGTCATGCTTTGAATTTTTTGGGCCATTGTGCTTTGAAATGCAGCTATACTACAGGTTCAATTATAAAAAAATGTTGTTTCTAACAGGACTCATTCATTTGGTTCTTCCAAATGTCCAAAAGTGGCTCAAGGGTCATGCTGTTGAATTTTTTGGGGGCTTTTTGCTTTGGAATGCAGCTATATACAGGTCTATTATAAAAAAAATGTGTGTTTCTAAACGACATTTGTTCTTCACATTGTCCAAAGTGGCTCAAGGGTCTATGCTTGAATTTTTGGGGGCATTTTGGGCCTTTTGAAATGCAGCTATACTACAGATCCTATTATTAAAAAAAGGTTGTTTCTAACAGACATTTGTTCTTCAAATTGCTCAGAGTGGCTCTAAGGGTGATTGGTGCTGTCAGAACGGAATATAGGTAGGACCTGTTAATGACAATATTGCAAATGACTTGTTTTTGCAGATCTTTAACATAGCTATCAATCCCTGTATGAGACACCCATTTAATGGCAATTAAAAAAAGAGAAACAAAGACATGGTGGGATTCATTCCTATTTTAAAAATGTGTTTTCTAACAATTAAACTATAAAGAAATTGACATGTACAAAATAGCTGGTAAAAAAAATTCCATCTGAATTGTACAAGGAAGTACAGGAAATTACTTGACCTGATGTTGGTTATTCAGAGACATGGAGTAATGGAGCACCGGACAGAGAACAAAGTACAGAGGACAATTTCCTCCAGCAGTTGAGTAAAAATGAGAAAAAGAATGCTAAGAAAAAGGGACCTGGGTGGAACAGGAGCGTTTAAGCACAGTATTTCCATGTGGAAGCTCAATGGTCTGCCCTCATACGGAGGGGCAAGCGCTACCCAGGTCTTGATGTGTAGCTGAGGAAGGCTGGAGTTCCATCACACGTCCCGCCTTCGCACTCTGGGCTTCAGCACGACGGTTTTCGTAGCTGCGTCATCTGGGCATTTTAACCTCGCGTTGTTAATAGATGACAGGGACGCCACCATGGGCTCTCAACCGCACCCACTGATAACTCCGGCCCCTGGGTCAACTAAAATGGTGGTTGAAAGACTACTTTTTCGGCACTTTTCTTATTCTGGGGTCATGCAGGTTTGGGTGCTCATGCTGCGTTCCAGGACAGGGATATTCAATGTCAGTTTTAAACTAAAATGGTGGTTTTTTGGGGGGGGAAAAAAAAAAAGACTCTTTTTCCGGGCACTTTTTAAACCTGTGGGTCGACAAGGTTTAAAGGTCATGCTGCGGTCCAGGACAAGGTTTGTTCAATGTCCCAGTTCAACTAAAATTGGTGGTTCAAAGACCTACTTTCTTCCGGCACTTTTTAATATGTGGGTCATGCAGGTTTTTAGGGATCATGGCTGCGTTAAAGGACAGGGATATTCAAATGTCCCAGTTCAAGTAAAATGATGGTTTTTCAAATCATACTGCCTTCTGGCACTTTTTTTTAATTTGTGGGTGATGCAGGTTTAAGGGTCATGCTGTGGTACAAGACAGGATAGTTGAATGTTGTGTGACTTTTTTTCTGTGGCTTTTATAGCCTAAGTGTTGTGCCTAAGATGTAGCAGGTATCAATTTGACTGTTGTGTGCTGTTAATTCCAGCTTCTCCAGCCCTGTTTGGGGGTAAGAAATGAAGGTTTTGTTTTTGTTTGTTGCTCTCCCATAGAACTTTAATGGTCATCGCTTCATAATCGACAGGCTCACTATCGAAAAACCTTATCGATGGTGGCCGACTATCGACTATCGCCCGATGTCGATAGCCAACGTAATCGCTCAACACTATTCCCCTCAGCTCCAATGAAAGTCTGTACTAGGTTTTTAAATTATCATGTGCCCTTTATAGGTATTTTTGGCGTAGGTGACTTTGGGGCCTTTAAGGCACTAAAGCCCAGGTGTGACTGTCCCCCTATAGCTCCATCAAGGCACACAACTCTTTCTTAAAATGGTTCATGCTGGAATACCTGAATGTGTGGTGAAACAACATTTCTAAAAAATGTTGGCTTTTTGCCATGTATTCACAGACTGTCTCTCATTCCTGTCTCTTTCTCTCTTTGCTCTCTGCACAACATATATCTTCCTATGGAATTTATTAGCTTGAAATATACACATTGACATTCTTCCAAGTTTCAAATGAAGAAAAATGAATCTGCATTTTCCAAGTGTTGGACATTAAGTATAAATCTAATATTTTTCTCTTTATGTTTTGCAATGTATAAATCAATTTACTGCTGAATGTACAGATATACAGTATATTATAGCAACTATGAAAGTATCCTATGTTTGCAACAGTAATCTGTTCTCTAGCCAAATTCAGCTAATTACTTCATGTGAGAGATTGATTAGAAGTTAGATCCTTGTCATTTATTATCTACCATATATATATTAACATGTGTTTGTAGATGTAAAATTACTGTAATCCTAGTAATTCATTATATAGAAGTGATTAAAAGCTAGGGAGATATTTTAAATTTAATTACCAAATTCTTTCCTTTTCAGTAGTGATAAGCTGCTGCCAGAGGTTTCTGTAACTCTCCCCACTGACAACTTATGTACACTTGGCCAAGCATGTATGTACAAAGTGGAGTCACATCATTATGACCACTTCCTACTTTCAATGTCGGCAGTGCATAGGTCATGATGGGAGTCACATGTCGTGAATTGGTGGATACATGGTGTGCATTAGACTGTCTGCACACATATCCCTCATTTCTATAAAGGGTAAAAGGGGCAAAAGGGGATAATCACTGACTTTAGGGCAAAGGGTGGTAGTATTTCTGAAACTGAGCAGTTTGTGGACTGTTTGTGTACTGCTGTGGTGAAAGTGTATCGTAAGTGGACAAATGTCTGTGACAACCTTTTGGAGTCTTAGGGTATGTTCACATGGCTCATTTTGGCGCGCATTTCGCCATGCATTTCTTTGCGTATTGCGCGTTGCGCGTTATACGTGCCAAAATGTGTGCCGCAATTACGGTAATCCACAGCTCTTATAGAGAGCTGTGGGTTACGCGTCGTCCCCCGCGCACGTACAATACGATCGTATTGTACGTGCAGGGGGGAGAATTGACATGTCAAATGTTCGCGGCGATTACACGCCACTGACAATGAATATCTATGGGGCTAGCACCCGGCCGGCCCTCCCGTGCTTTGAAAAGACACGCTGATCAGCGCGTACTTCCAAAGCACCCGGCGTATTGCGGCACGTACTATACGTGCCACAATACACCTTGTGAACATACCCTTATTGAGCCTCTTCAAGTCCGTCTAGCTTCTGTTCATGCTGTATATTATGTGGTGGTCATAATAATGTGATTCAGCTGTGTATATTGAGAAGTCGGGAAAAAGCATTCAGCCAACAACTATTGAAGGTGGGTGGACATTAGGATACTTCATTTGTGCAAAGGGGCATTATTAAGAAAGGGGGGGCTCCGACTTCATAGCTAAGATAAATACCTAATGAGGACACTTCTTATCATCCTACCTTGTGAAGATACGTGATGAGGGAAATAATTACTGGAAGAGAATAAAGAACCTAACTACTTATCTAATAGGCAGCTACCTACATACTTAATAAGGGCGCTACCTACCTAATTTTGGGTGGTTAACCTATCTAATAAGTGAGTAATCCTGCTTATCTGCCTTACTCTGACCCACATAATTGGGGGGCTACCTATTTGTGGTGGTTATACCTACTTCTATAAAATCTATATGGAAGGTCTATTTAACTACTATAAAGGCGATCTACCTTTTTACTATTTGGGGGCTTAAAAGAACACTACAAGTTGGGGCACACAATGGAGCCCTATAACTACAATAGCATGAAGTCATCATTTTCCGTATGACTGTCAGTCTCTCAGAACATTCTAGAAAAATGTTGTCCCATTATTCTTTGCAGCATTGCTTTCCCTTCTTTAGTTTTATGGACAATTATTTATGCATGGCTGTTTTTAAGGTCCAGAGTTTTTGGGTGGTCCATTGCAACTCCTTGATTCTTTTCTTTTTCAGTCACTTTGTTATAGATTTGCCGATGTGCTTGGGATCATTGTCCGTTTGAATGAGGTCATTTCGTTTTAGTTGTTGGATAAATGGCCTCACATTTGACTCTAAAATACTTTCGTAAACAGAGGAGCTCATTGTATACTCAATGACTGCAAGGTGCACAGGTCCTGTGGCTGCAAAACAAGCCCGAAACACCAGCTGTTCACTGGCACACTTGACAGTAGGTTGAGGTGTTTGAGCTGATATTCTGTGTTTGGTTTTTGTCATGCTATTTTTAAAAAAAAAATTGACCCATTTGTTCATTTCTTTTCAAATAGTACATAAATTTTTTAAGATTTTAAACTAAAGGCCTGTAGGGGTCTGAGAGTAGCTTTTTCAGATTTCTTTTGAGTGTGGCTTTAATCTGACCTGGGGGTGAATTTGCTGGGCGTCCACCCCGGGGAAGTTTGACAGCTAAGGATTTTTTTCCCTTAAAAATTTTAATTTTCCTAGTTTACAAAATAATGGATTTCAAATTTTTTGGGAAAAGGGCCTTGCCCCCCCTTTTAAAAGTTTGATAGCCCAACAAACTAAGGAAGGAATTTTTTTCCCTAAAGTGAGGACGGGGGGTTTTCCCTTCCTCTGGACAAAAATTTTCCCAAATAGGCTGAAGGGAAATGGACGCTGTCTTTTTTCCTCCTCACAAACTATTTTAACTATGAAACCCTTTTGTTCTTGAGGAAATCTTTTTCCCTTTTTGGCTTTGTTTTAAACGGTCCCTAAAATACTTTAAAAAGAGAAAAACTGCCAAAAACTTTTGTTTTTTTAAAAGGGAAAGGGTGCTATTTCCCTGTGATAAATTTATTTAAATGGCTTTTGCTTGGGAAAGCCATGGCTGCTACTTACCCTCTTAATTTCCATGGAAGCAGAAAGGGGGTGAAATTCATTTTTTAAAACCCAACTTGTGTCTGCATGTTCGCTATTTTTTTGTCAAAAAAAATAATGAGTGTAATTTGTTTTTGGTATTCAACAAAAGTTTTATTTACCTAAATTTTAAGAAACTAAGGGGCCGATTTTTTGAGTTCATCCCGTTTCATAAAAAATGTAAAATTTAAACTTTTGTAACTATAAAATGAGAGGGGCCAATGAAAACAGACAGAGCAGGGAAAAAGGAGTGACAGGCCTTATTTTGCACAGACAAAACTTTCCCTTTTTGAGAAACCCCTTTTTGCTGTGCGCCTTTTCTATTTAAAAGTTTTTTTACAGATTGTCAGTCTGAGGGAAACTGGGGTTTTTCCCCTTTTTTTTCTAGCAATGGTTGAAAACCAAATTTGGTAATATAAAGCCCGAACCTCTGTATTAAAAAATTATTTTACTGTAATTTGAAATTCCCGTTTTTTTGTTATCCCGGTTGTGCGGAGTTACTGTTTCTAAAGTTGTCTTTGGGGATGTCCCCTTTGGTTTTTTTTGTTCTATACTTTTCCCTCTATCTAGTATTTTTCCCTGCCCCCTTTAAACCCCTTCTTTTTTAATTTTTTTTTTCTGTCTTTCGAGTCACTTTGATCAGGGCCCCTGTCTGGGCAAATGCCCGGCTGCCCTGTTAGCACCACTGGGAAAGGGTGTTTTTTTTTTGGTTTTGTCTAAAAAATATGGGAAAAATTGACCCTTTTAGGGAAAAAAAGGCCCAAAAATTTGAGGGAAAATCTTCAGCATAAGTCCTGCATTGATTAGGGGTTAGGGATAGGGGGAGTAGGGGTCTGGGCTAGGGCAAAATTGGTGGAGGGGGTGAAAAATTTGAAAAAAAGACAATTTAAAATTTTCTCTATTTTTCTTTTTTTGCAAGTGATTGGGGGCTGTGGGGTTTTCAATAATTTTTGCGATGCATAAAAATATAAATTTGAAACCCATTGGGAGGAACCCCTCACGGGCACACGAAGACACCCAAATGAGGAAGCGCAGACGCTATTCCCAAACCCCCTTGGGCCCTGCCCCTTTTTGGGGGTGGGCCCCCCTCCTTAAAAGGGGGTTTTGCCACAAAAGTAATGTTTGGGCCAAAGGATCCCCCAAAATGGGTATTTAATCACTTTTCTAAAAAAAATGTGATTATAAAAAAAATGAAAACCCCCTGAGGGGTACAGCATTGGGGTCAGTCCCCCTTAGTTTTCCCGAAAGTTTACATTAGCATTGGGGCCCGGACATGATAGGAAGCTGATTGGGGCCCGCTTGGTGTTTGCCCTCTTTTCTGATGATGGGAACATGAAGGAGCTTGCAAGGGCTTTGGGGGGAAAGTTTCAGTGTATGAGTCTGTCTGCTGTTTTAGAGAATCCACTGGTTTTTTTAAAGTTATTTTTGAGTAAACTTTAGAGATGCTCCCTGCTTCCTCACTCTCTGCTCACCCCTCTCCCTCTCACCTCGGGCAGCCGTTCATGACTCTGCATGCTTTGTTTATATTCTCTCCTGAGCAGATAAGAGTTAAGGAACTCACTTCTTGGCAAAACCCCTCTAACAGGTCGGCCCCAACTGATCTGTTGGGGCTGACTAAGTATGTGAATACACAAGACGCAGACAAAACAAACACATAACATAACAGAAGGTCAAACTAGCCAGGTCAGCAACAGTCGGGAGAAGCAGTACAGAATAACTAAAACAGAGGAATAATCAAAAGCAACATTTGGTTTTGCACATCAAAAAAACTTTGTTTAAACAAATGCACACTAGTGTGGCAGCATTATATACATATATTCGAATTAAAAAAAACAGTGGCATACTATGGACTAAAGAAACTATCAAAAGGGACATAGGAATTTTGGAAAAAGTATTACTGCTAACTAGGATACTTGGAAAAAAAATTTGAGGTTCTTAGTTCACACTTTTGGCCAAAACTTCTTAAGCCCGCCTCCCAATCTTCAAGGGAGGAATAGTCAGTAAGTATAGCTAAGTTCAGGTAACAGGTAAAGCAAGAAAGAGTAACAGGCTAGCTTAAAGGCACAAAAGGTAACCAGTATAGCAAGCAAGAAGAAATAGCACAGGAACCCTTTTATAAGAGACCAGAGAACAAAAAACTAAGGTGATAGGTGGAAGCAACACAAGACCGGGTTAGAATACAAAGCTGTCAATCAAAAAGACTTGCAAGGAAATAAGTTAACTAGCCGAGTGCTAGAGGACACTGACTACGGGCGTTGGCCAGAAGTCAGTGAACAGAGCAGAGTATGACAGTGTTCACATTGGTGAAAACAAATATAAAGGAACTGTGTCCGAAACGGTCATGGCCGGCGACCAGTGCTCAATGCTGGGTTTTTTTTTAGGCACAATCATGACACCTATATTGTACACACAAATGTTACATGCACAAATATATCATCATGAACACTTAGCATCTGTTGACCTATTAACATTTCTACTGTCAGAGATCATAATACATTTTTAGAAAATAGAGCTAGCGGGCACATTCTAAAAATCCTACCTGAAGCACCAGTGGTGCTGGTGCCACCTTTGTTCCTGTACACTACTGTATTTTATATATTTTAATATTGATTATGGAATCTAGATTGGTCTGATCTTGTTCCTTCCAGTGTGGTTGTGGGGGAGGGGGTCACCCTTTCTGGGAGAAAGTACAGACATTATGATATAACTACAGCCTACTCCCTATGAAGATCACTGAGCGAATGTAAGTTAGCACTATATGTTTTTGATATATTCGTTAGCTTATGCCAAATAACCTTATACTGTAAGGGGATGTTTACACGGCATTTTTTATATACTTGTTTGGGTATGTTTTTCGGACCCAAACACGTATTTAACAATGTTGCTGTGTGATTACAATAGTTTCAATGTAAAACATGTATCAGCTTTTAGATAATACGTGTTTTACATACATTTTTGTGATGCGGTTAATGGATCGGATCAAAGAATTGACAATTCTTGATCCGTTTTACGCATCACAAATCGTATTGAAAATTATAGGGTACATTTTTGCAATCCAGAAAACTTATCCAAACACATATCACACTTTTGGTATGTGTTTGGATACGTTTTACTTAATAGTTTCTTTGTATCGAAAAACATATCGCAAAACGCTGTGAGCAGATACCATAACTGATCACTAAAGAATTTTAAATGTTAAAACATTTATTTATTAAAAGTTTTAATTGTTCACCTACTTAACAGATTATTTTTAGATAGAAGGTGTTTTATTACCAATATATACTTAATTTGTACTGGATGCTTTTCAGTGGATTCTGTTGATATACATGAGACTGCTAAAATGGGTGTCTGGGGTACCTAATGTAGAAAAGTGAACATCAGAGTCAGATAGTTGATTACTTCTTAAATCAAGACTAGGGGTTGAGCGATTTTTATCGACAAAGTTGAATTCGGCAAGGTTTTTTATGGTGTCGAAATTTCCCGATCTTTGCGAAAATTTAAAGGGTTTAAAAAATCTGTGCATCATCTATTAAGATGCGCCTTTTTTCGGCACTTTCTGTAATTTTGGCGGCCAGCAAATCAGATTACAGAATAGGCAGGGTGAGATGTGTATGCGACGTCTGAAGGGGATGTGTATGGTTGCGATTGGCTGGAAAATCACATGACCTCGTTTTACATAGAACGCGTTTCCTGTTTCAGCCTCAGTGTCTCTCAGCGTCTCATAGGGATAGGACCTGGGGCTCTGCCTGTGGCCCAAACAGCTCAGCGAAATTAGTCTATTTATGCACAGAGAAACCTCTACTATTAGCTGTTATCCTTCCAATTTATTTAGATTTGATATTTTAACATTTTATTTAGTTAACTATAGAATTTTAAAGCAGCATCTACCGCTGTAAATTCTCGGCGGGGGGAGCATGGGGGGGAGCCCCGCGGGCGAACACAGACAAGCTCTATCTATAAAGAACACTGGATAAAGTTCACCAAGACTTAGTGTAGCATTGTAGTGGAATTTTTCTTTTTTTATTAACAGTTTGCTATTGAAATATTCCTGGATATTGGGCAGCCTGAACTTATATTGGATACACATCATTTCTAGTAACTGCAGGTCTCTTTGTTAGGTGCAAAACTCCACTTTTATTATCAGTATAATTTCAGATAGGTGTTCTTTTTTAATTTTACCCATTACCCCTGTGACTGTTGATATATCCCCCCTGCAGTTTAAATTACAATCCAGCAACCCTTGTAGTAAAGCACAGGTTTTTTGTTGCCAAAAATACCTTTGTATCATACGAAAACATAAACAGTTACGTGTTTTTTGACTTTTGTGCACCCAGCATTGTTCTTTGACGCGCACCCCACGTAAATCTTAAAACAGCAATTCTATAGTCACCATAGGTGAATTGAAAGGTGCAAAAAAATACGTGTATCTTTACGAAAACAAAACAGTTACGTGTTTTTTGACTTTTTGCACACCCAGCATTGTTCATTGACGCAGCATCCACGTAAATCTTAAAACAGCAATTCTATATTCACCACAGGTGAATTAAAAGGTGCAAAAAATTACCGTTTATTTTACCAAAAACATAAACAGTTACGTGTTTTTTGACTTTTGCAAAACCAGCATTGTTCATTGACGGCAGCATCTACGGTAAATCTTAAAACAGCAATTCTATATTCACCACAGGTGAATTGAAAGGTGCAAAAAATACCGTGTATCATACGAAAACATAACAGTTACGTGTTTTTTGACTTTTGCAACCAGCATTGTTCATTGAGAAAGATCCACGTAAATCTTAAAACAGCAATTCTATATTCACTACAGGTGAATTGAAAAGTGAAAAAAAAATACCGTGTATCATACGAAAAACATAATGGACACATATTGAAAAATGACTTGTTTTGGCCAGATCTTTAACATAGCTCTCACTCCCTGTATTGAGAAACCCATTTAATACAATGAAAAAAGAGAAACAAAGAATGGTGGGATTCCATCCTATTTTAAAAATGTGTTTTCTAGAATTAAACTACTAAAAAACTTGCATGTACAAAATAGTGGTAAAAAAAATTCCCTGAATTGTACAAGGGAGGTACAGGAAAACTTGACCAGATGTAAAGGGTTTTTCAGAGGACATGGGGGTATGGAGCCGAACAGAGAACAAAGTACAGAGACAATTTCCTCCAGCACGTTGAGTAAAATGAGAAAAAGAATTTCCAAGCAAAAGGGCACCTGGGTGTAAAAAGGAGCGTTAACCACCAGTATTTCCAAGTGAAGCTCAATTGGTCCAAACTCATACGGAGGGGCAAGCGCTACCCCGGTCTTGACTGTGTACTGAGGAAGGTGGAGTTCTCACACTTCCGCTTCCGCATCTGCTTTAGACGACAGTTTTTGTTGCTGCGTATCAGGGCATTTTAACTGCGTGTTAATAGATGACGGACGCCAGCCTGGGCTCTCAACCCCACCCACTGTAACTCCGGCCCTGGGTCATGCTGTGGTACAGGACAGTTCTTTGTCAATGTCCAGTTCAACTAAAATGGTGGTTGAAAGACTCCTTTTTCCGGGAAACTTTGTAATCTGGGGTCAGGGCAGGTTTAATGGTCATACTGTGGCCCCCGGACAGGGGACAGTATATGTCCAGTTCAACTAAAATGGTGGTTGAAAGACTCCTTTTTCTGGCACTTTTTAAACAGTTGGTCAGACAGGTATAATGGTCATTATGCGGTAAAGGACAGATATAGTTAGTGTCCCGGTTCAACTAAAATGGTGGTTGAAAGACTCCTTTTTGCGGCACTTTTTAAATCTGGGGGGGCATGCAGGTTTGAGGCTCATGCTGCGTTCCAGGACAGGGATAATTCAATGTCCAGTTCAAGTAACATGATGGTTCAAATCTTACTGCCCTTTTGGCACTTTTTAATTTGTGGGTGATGCAGGTTTAAGGGTCAGGCTGTGGTATAAGACAGGGATAGTGAATGGTCTGTGACTTTTTTTCTGTGACTTTTATAACCAAAGTGTGTTGCCTAAGATGCAGCACGTATCCATTTGACTGTTGTGGATGTTAATTTCAGCTTTCCAGCCTTGTTTGGGTGTAATAATGAAGGTGTTGTTGCTCTCCCATAGACTTTAATGGTAATCGCTCAAAATCGATGCTCACTATCGAAAAACCTTATCGATGCGGGCCGACTATCGACTATTCGCTCAATCTCGATAGCCAACGCAATCGCTCAACACTAATCAAGACTATTATTAAGAAACTTAGGCAAATAAAGACTAGATTTTATCTTGGTGGGAGATTCAATCATTAGTAAATTATATAAAATACAACATTGTTCCAAAGGGGTTGTGTATTATATTAGCTCTAAAATCAGATCCTTGGCTTGATAAAAAAAGAAGCAATTGCTCTGATAATAGGTTTCAACAAAACATAAAAGAGACTTAAGGAAAATTTAGCCTATGTATTTTTCAATAGGAGAAGTCCAAAGGAAATAGAGACATATATCTTGTCACCAAAAGCAGAATGTTCAGATATTTAGCATGAACAAGTAGTTAGGAACAGAGGGAGAGGCAATAGGCTTACATGAGGCAGATAGAGAGGATCAAGATCCATAAATAGTAAAGGACAGAGCGAGGGCTCAATTAGTACAAATTTAATTGTTTAGCCTAATTTCTTATTGCATATGAGCTAAGAAACAAAAACTAGTACATACTATTTCTTTAAACCAGCGAGCACAAAGATTCCACCAACGGATGTAAGTGCTGATATTGATATCTTTTAAAAATTGATGGTCAAAATCTTGAAGTCAATAACCTAAATAGGGTTGGAATAAAAGCTCTGAGGGATCTGAATCAAATTTGGACTGTTACAATTGTACCATGCAATAAGGGAGAGAACATGATGGTTCTAGGCTAAGATAAATACAAAACTATGCACTTATACATTTCCACAACATATCATAAATTGAAAAAGAATCCAAAAAAACAGTTCTTTCACGAATTAGAGGTAATTTTGACCAAGGCTCTAGATCAAAATCTTATTGATCACAGTGAAATAAAGTTCTTACATTTCAAGTGGTTGCAATATTCTACTCATTACATAAAATCCACAAGGACATCCATCCATTGAAAGGTAGACTAATAGTATTGGGTATCAATAGCTTTAGTCAAAATATTGAGGTATACCTTGATGAAATCTTATGCCCAAATGTTCTCACATTGCCATCATATAGCATAGATACTTCAGATCCCCTGGCTGGTATTACATTGGAGAAGGACATGTAACTGGCAACAATAGATGTTAAAGCATTGTAGCTCTATTCAGTATGATCTAGGGCTAAAGGCAATGACCAGATTTTTTTAACTTTTAAAAAAGGACCAAGTCTGATTCTGTACTCAAAAGTTACTTTGTCCTGGAACAAAATTGTTGACTTAATTGCAAACCATTCGGGACATATATGGATGTGCCTCGTGTATTACTTGTGAATCTGTGGGAAGAGCCACACAATTTGAGAGTACAAGCACTGGTAGAATATATACCATTAAAGACTTCCAAGACTGTAAATCCCAAGGTGTTATCTACATGGCCAATGTGGCTGCTCACAAGATTACATTGGAAAGATGAGAAGGGAATTCGGAAGGAGGATTAGAGACCATTATAATGACATAGCTAACAAGAGAGACACCAAAGTGGTGAGGTGTATGCAACAGTACAATCAAGGTGACCCTAGATTGATTACATTTTGGTATATGCAACTGGTTGTGCAGGATATGAGGGGGTGAATGGGATAAAAAGATGCTTTGTCAGGAAAGTAAATGGATCTTTTATCTGAGATCTATGATACTGAAAATGTATATGCTTTCTTTAAAGTCTCTTCACTCTGTCACTTTAGCCACTTTAATTCAGTGGTACAAACTGAGCTGTGGATATAATAGAAGCTGATTACTATACATGATTTATTGTGCTGTGATCACTGACACCCTAGGGAAAGAGACCTCAATATTATTGCCACTGATTCATTGCTGCTAGGGTTGTCTCAGTGGTGATCTAAAGAGATAAAGAAAACTAAGGATACACTAGTAGCTAAACACTTTCTGACACTATCAACAGTACCATAATCAGCGGTGCCTGGAAAGATGGGCTTTGGTATCTCTGCTGCTGAGGCAGCAGTGCTAGGACTATCTTTTGAGTAATGTGGGGAGACAAACAGGATGTACACATAGTATAAGCTGTGGCACCTGTAGGAAAAGAGATGCCTCTGTATTAAAGGGAAGTTCCCACCATGACCTTTTATGGTATATTGATGGGAGAAACGTCACAACAATTCTTTTATGAAATATGCATCAATACATTTGAAAAGTTAGGGATATTTGGCTTTTGGTTGAAATTTCACAACTTGTTGATCTCTAACAAGGAATTTAATGGCAAAATTCCCAACAGGTGTTTGATCCCTGAATCGCCCAATAAATATAAGAGATCAATTTGAATTTGGATTTAAACAGTCCTCCTCATGCTGTTCACATTTAGGCATCATGAGACTCAGACAACACCTTACAATTGATCACCAGTACCTCACCATTGTTAGGCTTCAAGCAGGATGCTCTCAGATGGAAGTGGCCACTGAACTTACAGTGTCACAGAGTGTCATCAGCAGGTTGCAACAGAGATTCAGAGGCTGGAAGAGTCACAGAAAGGCAAATAAGTGGACGTCCTTTGACTCCATCACACACTGATGATTACTTCATTGTAAACTATGTCCTGCGAAAAACAGTTGATAAATGCCGCACAACTCCAGGCACGTTTAAGGGAGGTGAGAGGCACCAAGTGTCACATCAGACCATTTGTGACCGCTTACATCAGCCTGGTCTGCATGCTAGATGAACCTGACCACACCACCAGGAACAGGCATCACCGTCTTGCATGGGTCAGGGAGCGTCTTCGCTGGACTAGCGACCAGTGGTCCCCAGTGCTGTTCAATGATTAAAGTCGATTCACTCTGAGCAGAAATTATGCTATAGAGCGCTATGCATCAGCCAGGTCAGGTACCTGTCAGGTACCATTGCCAGTTATCTAGCACGCAGACCACACTGATGTAAATGGTCACGAATGGTCTGACGTGACACGTGACCTCCCTTAAACATGCCTGGAGTTGTGTGGCCTTCATCATCCAGTCCCGCAGGGCATTGTTTATAATCAAGCGGTCATCAGTGTGTTATGGAGCCAAAAGACATCCACTTCTTTGCTTTTCTGTGACTCTTCCAGTCTCTCTGTATCCCTGATACAACCTGCTGATGACACTCTGTGACACTCTCAGCTCAGTGGCCACTTCAGTCTGAGAGCAGCTTGCTTGAAGCCTCGCAATCTCCACCCACCTTAACAGGTTTTGAAATCCATGTAGTGTACTTAGAAGCTTGTACCTTATAGTTTGTCATAGTTTGCCAGACCCTTCTCCAGAATCCTACTCACTATGACTTGTTATATTATCACGCTCCAGAAATGCATCCAAGCCCTTCTTTAACTCTGTTATTGAATTCACCATGACAATTTCCTCTGGCAGGGTTTCACCAGTCTCACCCCTTTTAACAGTAAAAGAATCCCTTTCTATGTTTATGTAGAAACTTTCTTTCCTCTAGGCGTAGAGGATGTCCCCTTGTTCTATATACAGTCCTGGGTATAAATAAATCTTTGTAGAGATCTTTATATTGTCCCTTAATATTTTTAAAAAATATTTATTTGCCCCCCCAAAAAGGCTGTCTCTTTTTTTTCAAAAACAAAAAAACCCCAACCCCTTTTGTTATACCTTATGGGTTTTTTTTTTTTTGGGCCGTCCCCCCAGTCCTTTTTTTAAATTTTTTTGTTCCCCGGCCTTTGTCCCTGTTTTAGTCTACAATGTTCTTTCCTGGTTGGACTGGTCCCCAAAACTGTACCCCAAAAATTTCCATGTTTTGGTTTAACCAGTGAACTTTGTATAATGGGGGGAATAATTTTTCCAAAAAGTAAATCTATTCCCTTTAATAAAACCCCATGACCTTTTTACCCGGGGGACTGCTGCCTGCCAACTGGCGTTTCCCCAGTTTAAAAGTTTCATAGTTTGAAAGGGGCCGAAAAAAGGGAAAAGGGACGTCCAACCAGTTCGGGCCTTTTGTGCTAAGGTTTTGGGACCCAAAAGGAAGGGAAAATAAAAAAACCTCCAATGAGGTAGAAGGCCAATTTGTCCTCATTTTAAGGAAAAAATTTTTCCTTCCCAAACCACCCAATCGGGCCCAATTTGGGAAAAATCCCTGGATCAATGCCCCTCTCCAGAACCCTTTGACACTATAACTTGTTATATTATTACGCTCTAGGAAATGCAAAAAAAAACGCTTTTTCGAACTCTGTTATTGAATTCCCCAGGACAAGTTCCTTTTTTGGAAAGGGGTTTTCAAAAATTTTCTCATGCTCAACATTTAAAGAACCCCTTTCTATTTTTTAATGTAAAAAAATTTTTTTTCAAGACATGAGGACCCCTTTGTTCTCTATCAGTTGGGTATAAATAAATTTTGAGAGAGACCCTTATTGACCCTTTAACGTATTTAAAATTTTATTATGTCCCCGAACCCATCTTTTTCAAAAACTAAAAAACCCCTAATTTGTAATTTTTGGGTTTTATAGTCCACCCGTCCTTTTATTATTTTTGTTGCCCGTTTTTGTCCTGTTAAAGTCTACAATGCTTTCTGTGCACTGGTCCCCAAAAATGTACAAAAATTTCCATGTGTGGTTACCAGGACTTGTATAGGTGGGATAATAATGTTTCATCATGTGCTCTATCCCCCTTCTAACCCCCCAAAACCTATTCCCCCTTGGCAGCTGCGCTGAAGGGCTGTCAATTAAAGTTAACTGCCCACCGGTTCCAAAGCCCTTCCCCTGTTACTTTTCCCCAGTGTTTTTCCATTTAACATTAATATGCAAGGGATTTTTCCTCCCCGGGTGCATAACTTGATTTATTGTTTTAAACCCTCTTGCTATTTCCTGCCAGGCCCCAAACTATCCAGATCCCTTTGAAATAAAACACATTACCCTCTTTGTGTTGATTCATTACAGGATTGTATTGTCTGCAAAATCGATATTCTACTGTGTAAACATGTTAAAATCATTAATGAAAAAAATTTAAAGAAGGAAGGGCCAATCTGAGCCCTGTGGTACCCATAGTAACGGGATCCAGTCTGGAAAGCACCGTTAATTATCACCCCCTTTTTTTTATAGTGAGCCCCGTGCTTAACCCCCTTGCACACTTTTCCCCAGTCCAAGCATTCTATTTTATTTACAACCTTTTTGTGGCACAGTATCAAATGCTTTAGAAAAATTAGATATATGAATCCAGTGCCCCCCACCCCTTTTCCCAGGGATGAGGTTAGTCTGACAGGACCGATCCTTATAAAAACCATGCTGGAAAGGGTTATACATTTATTTTCAGTGAGATACTCCCGGAAGCATCTCTAAGAAAAACTTAAAAAATTTTTTAACCAACAAAGAGGTTAAACTTACGGGCCCATTTTCCCCGGATATTTTTGACCCCCCCCCCTTTTTAATATTGGCACCAATTTGTAAAACGCCAATCCTTTGGGACATTCCCCATTATTAGGCAGTCATAAAATTAAGAATTTTGGGGCCCATCTTGACATATTAACTCCCCTTTGGAAAGGGGTATTCCCTAGGTTGGGGATTTGTTTTTTTAAACTTTTAAGCGGGCCGCACTTCTTCCTGGGTTAGACAAAACTTTTAGTTTTGGGTTTACCTCATCCCTTGTTAAAGGAAGGTCTTCTCCTTTTGGGAAATACAGAGGAAAAAAAAGTGTTTATGGGGTTTGTTTTTTTTTCATCGCCCTTACTGTCTTCCCTCAGTATTTTTCAAAGGGCCAACATTTTCTGTTTTAATCTTTTTACCCATTTATATGTTAAAAAATATTTTGGGGTTAGGTTATTTCTTGGCAAAACCCTTTTTTCTCCATCTTAGCCCGGGGCCTGAAGGGCGAGCTGTGAGCTTTGCGGTTACAAGATCATCCCCGGGGCACGGGCGTCGGACGCCCGGACTGACGGGAAGGTGTTCCCAAATTTCCTTTTAAAGAAAATTGCGGTCTGCATTTGTCCAAGAGGAAAACCCTCGTAGATCAATGGACTGTTCTGTACAGGGGAAGCACAAAAGGGGCCAGTCGGAAGAAGTCCAAAAAAACGTAAAAATCGTCTGTGAAGTTCCAGAGAGCCTCATGGTGCATCTCTGGCGAAATTATGGCCAAGAGGAAAAAGAACCTGAAGGGAAAGGCTAGAGGGAACGGAATCAGGATGCCAAAGAGGCAAAAAAATAAGCAAGCCCCAAAAAAGGTTGTTCTCCCAAAGGCACATCAAAGTCTGCACCCCAAGCAAAAGGATCAGAAGCTGTGAAGAGAAAGGTCCCCCGGTTGGGGGAAAAGTAAACATTGTTACACTTGGACATGTAATAAATTAGTTTTGAAAAAAAAAAAAAAAAAACCCATGAATTTTACCGTGGCATAGCAGTACGAAGACTTTCTGCCCTTTTGGAAAGATCTTCCATGGTGCAGCACAAGGTGGGGATTACTTTTGGCCCCATCATAAATTGTCTCGAAGACACTGTTGTGGAACCAATTTCCC